>PVLD010012837.1:0-58595 GCA_004027595.1 Dinomys branickii
ATGGCCCAAGGGTCTGGGCCCCCGGGGCACAGAGGGAAATTTTCCAAGCACCAGCTTCCTGTCTGAGAAGGGACATACAAGGAGTGCAACCCCACAGAAGAAAAGGTTCTTTTCTGCTATTCCTCATCTGAATAGCTCTTGATCCCTCCTTCCAGGCCTCGCCCCAACCCATGGCCCCACTGGCTTCCACTAAGACATGTCCACTCACCAGGCCCAGCACCAAGACACTAGCCATTGCCCGTGAATCCACTGCAAGACCCTATGGCAGCAGCTGGCAAGAAGGCAGATTGCTGTCGCCCTTACACTAGGTCCTAAAAGGAGGCACTGTGTTCAGATAGACTGCCCTGAGACCCGACCCGCTCCCAAGGGTGCCCAGCCCTCCTCCTCCAGCCACGCCCGTCTGTTTACTAGGACAGGCTACCGCACAGACGCTACCGTCTCCGTCTTCCTTGGCTTCCTCCTCTTCCTCATTCCAGCCCAGAGGCCCTGCTTTGGGAAAAGCAATGATGGTAAGAGAAGGTTCAGGGGAAGAAGCTGGGGAAGGCCGAGTCAGAATTTTCCAGAGGAGACCCTTCAGCCCCTGAAACGGCAGGGCTGTCTCCCAGGTCCTCCATTCACCCACCAGCCCCCCACCTCCACAAACCACGCCAGGGAAGGCTTATCTGGCTCTCCACTGCTCTCCCACTGTGACCAGGGACGAGCTGTGAGTGTTCCCTGGGGATGGAGCCCATCATCACCTGGAAGGACTTCCAGAAAACCATGCCCTGGGAGATTGTCATCCTGGTGGGAGGAGGCTACGCCCTGGCTTCTGGCAGCAAGGTAATCTTTCAGTTCTGTTCTCATGGGTCAAATGTTCATCCAAAACCTCCACCCTTGGGAGAAAAGGCTCAAAGTAGCTGAGGGAGAACACATGGTCCCAGGTCACGGCAAAGGACAGCAGATCAGGACAAATGATCTGCCCCTCTGGGAACAGTGTTCAGGTCAGCTGTGCCCTGGGTCATGGACATAGGCATTCATACCTCCTTTACAGGACCCACACTGCCACCAGCAACAGGTTCACTGGGTTTTGCAGCCATCCCTCCTGGAGTCTGACAGCAGGGACAGGCAATTGGTCCGTAAGGAGCCCGAGATGCCCCAAGTGCTGAAGTGGTAAACCGTCCTGCTCATCTATACACATAGACTGAGCATCTGCAATTTTTTTTTTTGTCTTTTTGAGACAGGGTTTCACTATGCAGTTCAGGCTGGCCTAGAACTCAATTTATAGTCCAGACTGGTCTCAAACTCACAGTGATCCTCTTGCCTCAGCCTCCCAAGTGCTGGGATTACAGGCATGCACCACCACACCTGGCCTCAGAGAATCTTTACTGAAGCTGATGTAAAAATTTCTTGATTTCCTAGTTGGGAACATTCAGGATCAGATCATTTTAGTGAGGCTAGTGGGAAACAGTTGAAGTTCCTAAACTGTCAGCCCTTTCTGAAATAAGAACAACCCTAAGGATGAATCACATTTAAGATTTAGATCATTTCTCCCTCACTTTGTCTATATGCATCAAGCCATCCTAAATGTGGTTTACTGATTGCCCATTCACTGTGGTCCTCAATGTTGTCTGCATTATTGATCACCAAGTCACAGAATCCGACACTGGGCCAGAACCTCAGAGGACACTGAGCCCATCTCCTCCCCAGTGGAGCATTTCTTTCCAGCCCACGCTTGGGTTGGACATCCAAGGAACAGGGCACTCCCTGTGCAAAGGGTAACCACTTTCCATCTCAGCCCAGCTGTTCTTTACTTTCTGTGTGTCACCACTGTTAACTTTGCCTCTGTGCTTTGGTAGTTAATTATTAAAATAAATACATTTACTATATTTTTTCCCAAACAAAAGCTGGTTGGCCCTTTTAACCATTCTTTAAGAAGGTTGCCCTCCTGGTCTCGCACTCAGGATTCATCAGTTTGCTCTGGTTTCATTCCAGCATGATCTGGGGTGGTCAGTGTGCTACAAAGTAGACTAGCTGTTTTACCCACATCTGCCTTGCACCTCTCATGTAAGCACCGCCCGAATTCTACAGAAGTTTTTATAAGGCTTCCTGGCATGCACGTCAACATTTCTGGTCAAACTGTAGTTACTACAACCTCTCATTCTTATTGGTGGTCACTATTAACCTCAATCATTTCATTCTATCCTGTATATACGCTGTCAGTACTTCTAATTCTAAAAACAGGATATTATATTTATCTTTAATGAATTTTATTAGTTTTGGCCCCAGTCTAGGCCAGCAAGCCCCTTTTTCTTAATAAAATCATGCATGTCTTACAGATACTATAGCTTCTTTTTCTATAAAACCTGTTGACTCTATTCATTTTAATGCTATAATAATTCAAGTAAAATCTATATGATTCTGAGTCTGAAATAATTCAGTGTCTTGGGAGTATGAGGAAAATACGTGAAATGTTTTCATACCAAGGATTTTAAAAATTAAGATTTCCTGTGGTGTTTTTTCTAAATTTGCAATCTAATTAATCCATTCATTTCAAATTATAGTGTAAAAGAGTTCTGCTGGAAAATTAACTGCCATGAAATCCTTTCACTTTATTTACTATTTGGAGAACATAGTAAATAAAACTACTTTTTTTTCATAAAAAGTACCATTTCCACTCAACTAACTGGTCTTCCCTCTTGCCTGTGACTTAACAAGCAAGTTCCTGTGGGCTGCATGCTGCTGTACCAACCACAGACTGGGACACGGTCCACATATTCAGTCATGGAAAAAACAAATGCAAAAAGGTTCTCCACACTGAAATGGCTACAACTGAGAGAACTCTGAGGGCCTTGAGCGTCAGCTGTCTCTGAGCTTGCCATGAGGTAGTGAGGGTGCCGCAGAGATCCCATGAACTTGTGATAAGCTTGACTAAGAGCCTGCAGACAGTGCGGTGAAGGAGGCCTCGAGGAGCAGGGCTTAGAGCTGGGAGGGCCACAGCATGTCTCACCCTCCTCTCTGCCCCTACCTTCCCTCGCTTCACTGCCTTCGCAGTCTTTGAGGGAACTGTGCGCAGAGTCTACACAAGGGAGAGGAGGGAGAGTACATATGGCAACCAGAGGGATTTTGTACAAAAACTCAATAGTAGCTGAACTGAGGGCACACACCTGTAATCCCAGCACTCTGGGAGGCTGAGGTAGGAGGATCACAAATCCAACCCCAGCCTGAGCAACTAAGCAAGTTGGTGAGATTCTGTCTCAACAAATTTAAAAAGGGCTGAGATGTAGCTCAGTGCAAAGGCCCTAGGTTCAATCCAATCCCAGTACCAAAACAAAAACCTCAGACCTTCATTTTTTAGGAGACGAGGAGTAGCCCTCACTATTAACAGATAGATGAACATCTTCCAACCCAAAGAATTATTCCAACTGGAAATATTATTTGAGTGAATAAATGTTGCTACTGAAAGATTCAATCTTTCAAAAGCAGTGGCAGCCAGAGATGTCAGCCACAGTGGGACTTGAACCCAAAACAGGTTGGGGCTGAGCAACTATGCTGTAGGCCAGAAAATGGAGATAAACTTCTAATCCCTCACCTTTTGTTACACGAGAGAAACTTCCAGTGTTCAGCTCTGCATGCCCCAAAAAATGAAATGCAAGAAAAATTACTATCTAAAAAGGTTGGCAGTTTGTCCCCCATCCCCTTAAGTGAAAAAAGAAATGGAATTCAAAAGCAGAAGAGAGGATGAACTTGGCATTCTGTGGAAAGGGCACTCTCGAGCTGATGCACAGAGCAAAGAAGTCAGGCAGGAGAAGAGAAGTTTGACACTGAGGAGTACAGGGGAGGAGCAAAGACCTCCCACCCCTGCCTAGCCAGAGTCCTAGGAAGGGAAACGGCATCCAAAACTGAATGAGACAAATTCACAGGAAACACATTTGTGGGCCACAAAACTGACTGAACCTAAGACGAGGCTGCCCCCGGCTCCTGTCAGCCTAAAGCCCAACTGGTGTCTTCCAGCCTGCACTTCTGACCCTTGGGAGTCCGAGAATCCGCCTGTAATGTGCATTTCTCCCTGACCTCTTACACGAGCACCTCTTCCTGCAGAGCTCTGGCCTCTCCACATGGATTGGGCAGCAGATGCTGTGCCTGAGCAGCCTCCCGCCATGGGCTGTCACGCTGCTGGCATGCATCCTGGTATCCATTGTCACAGAGTTTGTCAGCAATCCGGCCACCATCACCATCTTCCTGCCCATTGTGTGCAGCCTGGTGAGTAGAAGAGGGAGGGTTGGCTCCAGGGAGCAGCGTTCATGGCCGAACCCTCTCCTCTGGCCACTACCCACAACTTTCCCTGATTGACACTCAAACCACAGTTTGCATTTTGTCAAACAGCAATTAATATATAAGAAGACACATTAATAAATCACAGCAAAAGTTTTAGAAACTCTTCCCCAAAAGAGTATTAGTTCAAGGGCAGTCCTAAAAGAAAACAGAAAAATGGACACAACAACCTTCAAGCCCTAGAGCTGCATTTCTCCATACTCATCATCAACCTTTCTCTCCTGAGATGAAACCTAGTGGTGGGGCCCAGAAAGATAACCACAGAAAATGGGGCAAAATACACAGCTGCAAACACCAAGTGCACGGGTCTAACAATCATCACCACCTCCACCCAATTCCACTGTGCCCTAGGAGATACTGAGCACTGGGAACAAGTCCAGCCTCACCCTGTACAGCAGGTCAATTTCTTACTGATGGAACAGGAGAGGGCACCACCTGCCAGATCTTAGCCTGGCGAAGCAGCCCCAAAGGTAATGCCCAAGCTGTATCTGTCCCTTTGCATAAAGTGGAATCCTCAGGAAAAGTCCTCATGCTCCTTCTAATTCCAAACTCTCTCCAGCCACTTTCTGCTCACTGCTTAGTATCTTCAATTTCTCCTGCCCATTGCCTTGCTGTAGGAGCACCGCAGTGCATTTAGTGAAAATGCAGCAACACTGAGACCACGGGTTCAGTCCCAAATAAAGTAATTTATTTTCCCCTGGAAAGAGCCTCAGCTCTGCACCCCAAGAGGGATCCTTGCTTCAATCAAAGCAGCTTATTTCAGAGAATTTTGTTTGAATAAAGGATTTCTCCACTAAAGAATAAAGTTTAAATTGGGTATGGTGGTGCATGCTTATAATCCCAGTGCTCTTGGAAACTAAGGCAGTAGGATCACAAATGTGAACCTAACCTGGACAACTTGGTGATTTAGCAAGACCCTGTCCCAAGACTAAAAATAAAAACACCTGACAATGTAATTCAGTGTGAAGGCCTTGGGTCCAACCCCAAGTACTGCAAAACAAAAACAAGAAGAAAGAAACAGGAAGGAAGGAGGGAGGGAGGGAGGGAGGGAGGGAGGGAAGGAAGGAAGGAAGGAAGGAAGGAAGGAAGGAAGGAAGGAAGGAAGGGAGGAAGGGAGGAAGGAGGGAGTAAGGGAGAAAAAACAAAAACAAACAAACTTTAAGAACCACTTCCCTAACATAGTCCCAAAATTCAAACATCTCTTCTAGAATTACTCGAGCTTCTGTGGGCAGTGAGTGAGTAGCAGGGGCTCATTCAAGTCACTGAGAACACTGCGCATCCCAGAGGACAAAGATCTCACTAGCCCCAGCTCACAGGGCCCAGCTAAGGTTACCCAACACCAAGCCACCATTTAAATAAAACATGTTGGTGCACAAGAAATGTGAGCCCAATCGCAGTTAACGTTTCTATGACTTCTCTCTTCTCCTAGTCTGAAACGCTGCACATTAACCCACTCTACACCCTGATCCCAGTCACCATGTGCATCTCCTTTGCAGTGATGCTGCCAGTGGGCAACCCCCCCAATGCCATCGTCTTCAGCTATGGGCACTGCCAGATCAAAGACATGGTAAGTAGTGGGTGCCCTCTCCTGCAAGCCCAGTGCCTTGAGGGTAGGAAAAACTAGCCACACAGCTGTCTCCTGAAGTTCACTGTTTTGTTACAACACTCTGGTCTGTCAACACTGTTTAGTGGGGGAGAACAAATGGTACCTGTCAAAATGCTCTTTGTTGGTCTGTAGCTCTTAGAATAGCAGCAATGTGTTCTCCCTACCCTTACCCAGATGAGAGCAGGAATGGAGAGAGAGGTTGTAACGGGCACAGCACAGAGTCCAGTTCCAGGAGGCATGAGCTTGCACAGACATGTGCTTCTCTTTCTACATAATAGGAGAGGGGATATTTACTCCAAAATCTACATGTTTATCCACAGAAGATGAGTAAGAAACTATATGACAGAAGGGAGAAGGTATTTCGTGCAAACAGGCTCCTTCCGTTCAGTTTTCCCCTAAGGCCTGAAGCAAATGAGACCTCTACAGTGCATTTCCTTGCTCTCAGTAGGACTCTAAGAGACAGTCTGAAGGAGACATTTGCCTTTGACCTTAGTACTAAATGTATCTACCTCCACCTCCCCCAGCCTACACTCTGTGGATGCTCTTAATACCCAGGGCTGACAGGGGTGGAGAAGGGATAAGCAAGCTGACAGAAATTACTGAGGTCTGACTATCTGAAAATCTGCCCTTGCCAAATGTCAACCTGTGCAATTTTTTTTTTTGCACAGTCAAGTCATTCTCAACAGCCCTATATCAAATATCAAATAAAGGAAAGGAAGAACAGAGTTTGAGGCTGGTGGCAGATACTCCTGTCCTTTTACCATTCAAACTGCTCGTCCAAGTCAGGAGTGCTACTTCAGGGACACGAGGCCAGGCTACCTCTCTTGCTGCATATAACCTCTGGCAGCTCACACTGAGCTCTGCTTCCCACTTCTCCTGTGCACCGCCACCCCCCCCCAGCCTCACCCCCGCCTCCTATGCTGGAGTCTAAAGAACTAAGAGTGCTTGTCTGAGGCACTGAATGACAAGAAACCAGGCTGTCCTGGGTCCTAGTCCTGGCTAGGACACAAACTCCAGCTTCAATTTCCTCATCTTGCTAAACGAGGTCACAACTGAATACTCTTTCTAACTCCAAACTGTGGTCCCTTTGAGCTCTAAAGCACCTTCATTTAGGTCCTCAAAACCTGCCCCCTCAGCTGCTGTGAAGCATGGGCCTTTGTCCACATCAAAGGCCCAGGGGCCCAGGATGACGAACAAGTCCAGGCTTCCAGTCAGAGGAAGGAGAGGACATGTCAGTCATTTGCCTGAAACAATTTCCTAGCCTGTTTTCCTTCCTTGTAACTTTCCCAGTTTAATGCCAGTTAATGGACCAGTCTGGCTACACTTTGCAGTACTGGGGATTGAACTCAGGACCCTGCGCTTGCTAGGCAAGCGCTTATTCCACTGAGCTATATCCCCAGCCCCCTGGCTACACTTTGTATACTTGGTTACTTCCTGGAAGGACATCAGCTGTCCTCCCTGCACAGTTTTCCACCTGACCTCGGCTCGGCCAGTCCACATCTCTCAAAATCCCCTCCACTTCCACCAGTGCTATGGCAAACAACAGTGGGTTAGAGTCACTGAGGTGCAGTTCCCCCAAAGAGGCCTGGGAAGCTGACAGACTTGTGTCGACTTCCTGTAAAACTAGTGGGACAGGCAGGTGACTTGTGACTCTCAAGGTGCCCTATTTTCCTAAGCTGTTCCTTGGAGGAGTAAAAGGTACTAATGGCAAAGCCTTCATATAATATAGCCCTGTGTTAATTAGCTTTTCCTCATTGTGACCAATACTTAAGAAAAACTACCTAAAGGAGGAGAGGTCTAGGAAGGCTTAAGGATCCAGATGTTTCAGTCCATAGTCAGTGGTTCCACTGTTGCAGGCCTGAGGTGAGACAGAAGGCTATGAAGCAAAGGGCTGCTGTCACCTTATGGCAGCCAGGAAATAGAGAGGGAAAGAACCAGAGAGGAAGAAGCTGGGACCAGAATCTCCAAGATCACAAGCCTGTGATATACTCCCTTCAACTAGATCCTATCTCCTATTGCCATCGAACTGTGATCTCATCAACAGGTTAATCCATGAAGGCTGAGCCCTCATGATCCAGGAATTTCCCCTAAAACTTGTCAGCTCATAACCAAGCCTTTAGCACGCTGAGTTTTGGGGGGCACTTCAAATCCAAACTGTAACACCCCTCCTAAAATCTCATGTCTGTGAGCACAGAAAAGGCTCTAAGAAGTTCCTGCTTCAAAGAGATATTTACATTACCACACCTCTCTACACTTTCACTGAAGAAATATCTCTTATTATTCTAAGATCAGTGTCCCAAGTAAGTGTCCACTGTATACTGAGCGCTGCTGGCAAAAAGTGGAAGTGATTGCCCTGTGTCAGCCCCAACCCCCGTCTTCAGTCTTCCAGAACCCTCTCCCACCTGACAAATCAACAGCAGCAGCCTAGGTAGTGACTACAACAGTCAGGACCCCCAGGGGTGGAGCAAGGCTGAGGCTGGGAGCCTAGATATGGCTCTCTTGGGGACATGTACTGCTGCCTGGTCATGGTGAATGAGGTGTGCCATTGGCTTATGTCTGCAGGTGAAAGCTGGCCTGGGAGTCAACGTCATTGGCCTGGTGATAGTGATGGTAGCCATCAACACCTGGGGAGTTAGTCTCTTCCACTTGGACACCTTTCCAGCCTGGGCTAAGGTCAGTAACATCACTGATCAGGCCTAACACCAGTGGACAAATTGGTCAGGCCAAATGAGCTGTACTTGGTCAAATCTGCACCACAAAGAAAACCACCAGCACACCCAGGCCCAGGCTAGAGGGCATTCCTGCCAGAAGACCTGTCATCCACCACCCTGGCCAAGAGCAGGGGTCCTCCAGTCACCACAGCCATGTGCTTGGCTGTTAGGGTCTTTCCCCCACCTGCCTTAGCACCATCAGTCAAGAAAACCCAAAACTGTACTCTCTTCTGTGTCTGGTCTTCCCAATTGACTCTAAAGCCTAAAAAGAAAGCCTGTCTTACTCGGCCCTGAGAGGCAAAGCCTCACAAGCTGACCAGCCTCCCTAGGGTTTACCTTCGATGTTCTTAGGAGTTGAAGGAGCTACCCAAATCGTTCTGGATTTGCAGTGAAAACAGGGAGATCTCCCTTGGGGAAAAGCTTGACCCAGAAATCAAGCCATCTCAATTGTTTCTATCTAAGGTTTCTCCACAAAAAAAGCAATTCTTAGCAGGTCCTTGTACATTTTATCACTATTTTGATTCTATCTTGAACAGCTCTCTTCAATGGCTCCCCTCTACCTTGGCACCAAATTCCTATAAAGAAAATGTTCCCCTTGAGAAAAAAGCTGGCATTATTTTGTCAAAGGAAAAAGAAGAGAAAAGACACTGTGATTAGCATTTCTCTCTACCTATATTAAACAGAAATACCATTGCTTGGCCAAGTACGGGAAGGGGGAAAGACTTTATACCTGTCTTACTGGAAAGATTAAAACTACACTTAAGACCACAGCACTATTACTGCTATTACACTGGCTTACTTCTGGTTTTAATAAGTACTGCCTAGCCTAAAAAGACAAAAGTAGTACTCAGAGGTCCAGTCACTTCCTACATGTGAATGAGCCCTTTGAGAGGATGGAGATGAGATGTCTGTACATCTTGAGTCTGCCTGGGAAACACCTACCATGTAGTAAGGCAGGGCTGAGGACTTAGCTCAGTGGTAGAGTACTTGCCTAGCATGTGCAAGGCCATCAGATCAAGCCACAGAACTGCAAAAAGAAGAAAAAAATGTACAGTGTTGTTAAGATGTAGCTGCTCAATAAATGTCCCTGATGAGAAAGTCAATGCCAAGCAAGGCCTCCTCCTTCTTTCTGCAGAAGACCACAGCATTTTCATTACTGGAGAGAGCTCTGTCCTCCAGTTTGCTACCATTGCATATTTCTGACTGCAATGAACTACTTGCTAAATATGTCTTAGGGAAAAGAGTGCCCCATAATTATCGCACTGTATTAACTGACTTTAAACTGCTGTTGATAGCATGTGCACTTTCCTCACAATAATTTAACTATAAAATCACACCTTTAGTTGGTCGAGTATGAGTTGCAACACTTCTTTTAGGCCAGTCAACATACACACACTCTGACTACAGAATGTGACTGAACAGCTTTAATCAGGAGTGTTACTGCTTTTACCCTATTGTTTGACTTAGCCAACATCTGGCCAATATTATAGCGAAGACTGTGTGAGCCCAAAAGAAATACCAGGTTTAGGTATACTAAACTAGCCTTCCTAAAGTCAATTTACTTCAACAGGTTCAAGAGTCAAGGTGTTACTGCTGTTGTCAGGGGTACCACATCCCATTTCTGAACCATTACTGAACTCAGACAATAAACAAAGGCTCAAAGTCAGACAAAAAACAAAGGCACAGACAATCTGTAAGATTCTGGGAACATCCTAAGAAAAAGAAAGTTGACATAAAATTAAGTGCACTGAAAATTATTGGCCATTGTGTAGCTGTCTGAGCCTAAGTCACTCCTGAAGAGAAGCAGTGCCAGCTGTCTCAGCAGCTGCTGTCAGGGCTCCCTGAGCTGGTGTTTCACTACTGTGCTCCAATGGCCTCCCTCAGGACCACCAGTGTTCCTTCCCAGAGATTTGGAACAAACAAGACTGCCCATGCCAGTCATGGGAGATGACAGTCCCATCACCTAGAGTCACTCCTGTGGGCTCCCTTCCAGCCCTTCTTAGTGGTCTCTTGGTGTCAGGATTTGATTTTTATCTTCTAACATCGTACTATGTGTCAGTTATAAATGGTCATCTAGTATCAGCTCACTTTCCAGATTATGAAACTGAGAGCCAAAGACACTAAATATAACTGTACTTTATCCTCAAGTTAATTATGTATCAAATTTGTTTAGTCATAGTTGCCTTCGAAATTCCACTGAATCACCCACAAAGGACATGGTATCCAATCTTTTGCACTGGTATTTGTATGTCACAAACCTTCACACAGTCATCTTTCAATTTTCAAAACTGGTACTTTTTCCACTGTCAGCATAGATCCCTGTTTCTTTAGCTGATCATCAAGTAAAGTACAGCTGGGTCCTCTATACCCACATATTCTGCACTGGGGATTCAACCAACCTCAAATCAAAAATATTCAAAAAGAACTGCACTGTACTTAAAATTTGTTTTTTGTCATTTACACACTATTCACATAGTATTGGATGTCATAAGTAATCTAAAAGGGCACAGGAGGATGTGCACAGGTCAGATGTGAATACTGTGTCATTGCATATAAGGGACTAGTACATCTGAAGCTTGTGGTATCCATGGGGGTACAGATAGAGAGCTGGAACCAACTCCCTGCGGCTAATGAGGGACCAACATTGCTGGCTGTGGACACTCGGATTGTACTCTTTGAAACACTATCTCCAAACACCAGGACCTCTCGGTACTGCAAGATGCTCAGCTCAATAGAACACAAAGGCTGGTGAGAGGACCTGAGAAAACAAATGGCTCATGCTGAGGCTATCCTTACTGAAGGACTGCTGGGCATAGCTCCTGTGCTATGCCCAGCCATGGCCCCTCTGTCCCAGCCGTGTATTCATGAGCATCTATGATGCAACTGCACACCTTTCACACACTCCTACCACCAAGGCAGTAGTTGTGACATTCTATGGACCCATGTTTTACAACACCCCTGCCCTGGGCACTTTGCATAAAACTTCCTTCAGCTCTTTCTTATATCCTAGTGCCTTGTACAATATGCTATCTGTTAGGTCTTTGGCTCTTGACTGAATATTTAGGAAAGACAGAAGGTGAACGCTTGAAATTCTAAGTGCCACAAACCCCTACTAAGACGAGGCAAGGAAGATTAAAATTGGACCCATATCCTTCACCATGCACTAAACTAATTTTGAAATGGATCAAAGATATAAATATTAAAACAGAAACATTAACTCTACTGGAAGAGAGAATAGGTAAAACTATTGAAGACACTGGTGCAGGCAGACTTTATGACTAAAACCCCAATTACACCGAATTATCACCAAGAGTCAACTACTGAGATCTCATCTTATTAAAAAGCTTTTGCATGGCAAAGGAAACCACCAACAGAGGGAAGAGACAACTCACAATGTGGGAAAAAAAAGTTTGCCAACTGTTCCTCAGACAAAGGATTACTATCGAGGGCAGCCCATTCAGGACCCCTCCTAGCTCTCAGGAGCTATTCCTATTCCCCATTCCCGCATTCCTGTTCTCCAAAAAGTTTTCCTCTTAAAAAAACAAAACAAACAAAAGGATTACGTCGAAAACACATAAAGAACTAAAAAAAGACCTCCCAAATTTAAAGACTCAATCCAAAAATGGGCATCTGAGATGAATATACACTTTTCAGATGAAGAAATACAAACAGCAAATAAATACATGAAAAATGTTTAACCTCACTGGTCATTTGAGAGATGCAAATTAAAACAACACTGCAATTCTATCTCACTCCAGAAAGAATGGGTGAAAGTGTAGACTGGTATAACCACTGTGAAAATCAATATGGAGATTCCTCAAAAAAACTAGGATTGGAGGTCCCATTGGACCCAGCTATTCCTCTTCTGGGTATTTTACCAGAATTAAAAACATTAAACCACAGCAATATATGTGCACCCATGTTTATAGTAGCACAATTTGTAATAACTAGATCTTGGAAACAACTCAAATGCCCAGCTGAGGAATGGATAAAAAAGATGTGATCTTTTTATACAACAGAGTACAACTCAGACATAAAGAAGGATAAACTGTAGACTTTTATAGGTAAATGGATGTAACTCGAGACCATACTGGTAAGTGAAATAAACCAGACACACATGTATAAACATCTTATTGTCTCCCTAGTATGAGAAGCTGAAAAAGTAAAACAGATCCAAAATGTACAATAGATATTGTAAAACAGAAAGAAACTTCAAAAGGAAAAAGAAACTGGCATGCAGGAATGCAGAAAGAAGGGAAAAGCAAAACAACAAACTATATATATATATGTGTGTATGTGTGTGTGTGTGTGTGTGTGTGTATATATATATATATATATGTAAGATAGTTAAAATATTTATGCTACTAATTTCTCTTAGTTCATTGAAAAGAAAGGTTTGTGCTAATATTGTCTGGACAATTAAATGCCAGTATCTTGTACTCTGAGTAACTAGTTTAAAGATAACAATATGCAATGTATTAACCACTGTTACCCTCCTATTATCTTGTTTTAAAATTTTATTTTTCTCTATAAAATTTTAAAAAAAGACCAGGCAAGGTCTTAAAACATTTTCCCTTCACAAGGCAACCCTGTTCCCTTCCACAAGGCAAGGCCCTAATAGTAAGGAAAAAGGAACTCATTCATCTATGCAAGAAATGGAACTGCTATGTGCAAAAGCCTAGACAGGCAGTTTAAGAAAAGTCTCACTTGCTCCAGTACATTATATAGTGTTCCTCCAGGAGGAACAGCTCAGAAAATGCATTTAAAATGTGGGAGATCTGAGCAGAAAAACAACAGCACAGTGTCAAGGGAGTGAACTGTCCAGTGGAAATGAAAACATTACACATGTGGCCATATGCTCCATGACCTACATGCATAGACAACTAGGAAAATCACACAGCTTTTCTCTGTACTCATATGAATGAGAATTACTAAGTTGTAAAAAAAGGAAATTATTCCTTTAAATCAGATACATTATTTAATTTCATAAAACAAATCAGAAGAAGAAGGCTAAAGATAGTCAACTTCAACTCATAAAATTTTACTATTTTAAATATGGTTAATTTCTTTCCTTCTCCTTTGCTTGGATTAGTTTAAGCCTTTCATGTTAATGTACTTACTAAGTTTCCAATATCAATCCTGACATACCAGAGTAACCTACAGTATTTTCAGTAACCCTCCTTTTGTAGTGATATGGCAGAAAGTTTTCTTAAGTCACATCAATAGTTTTCAAATATTTTTTAAAGGAAAGCAAAGGGCACATCTTGGTGGTCCTTCCTATTGCTCTATTCCTCCATGCAGCAAGGGTTCCTATAAAACCTCACCCATCACATTCTCCATAAACCCATCCAACACCTTAAAACCCATGATGATTCCATGTTCTTCAAATATGTATCTCAGTATAGATCATCATGCCTGAGAACTGTGAACTTCTTTCCACTACTTCGAGAATGTAAAACGAGGTGGGAATCTGAATGGTGGGCATGAAGTCAGCCTGTTTCACTATGTGTGCTGATTTGTGTGGTGAAGCTGAACTTAAGGACTGATTTGCTGAATGGCATATCTGGCAGAAATGATTCCATCAGCAAAGGTATTGTCACTCCTGAGGAAGCCTTACATCCAGGAGAGCTGCGACTATAAAGTATGACATAAAGAGACCTCATCTTCTAAGTGACCAGTGCCTACAAAACAGTGATTCTGGTAGACCACATACATAGTAATAGTCCTTTCACAGCTAAAAATAAGATTTTTTGGAAGCAGCTTGCTAAGTAACTCTTGGCACTATGATTACCCTCAAAGGTGGTAAACCTAGTCCTTCAAGATCAAATCTTGTGAACCAGGTGGTATATCACATATTTTCGTCAATCTAAGAAACCACAGAATCTAATAACATGTATTTTGCATGGTTCATGAACTGGTCTGGTGACTGCAGAAATACAAGTATTTTGGCCAAAAGCAGCATGTCTGGACTATATCTACTTCACAATTTGTGTAATGTTTATGTACATTTATTTCTTATGAAACTCTATCAGTAGGCAATGTGGCCCCCTCTTTCAAATAATGCCAGTTTCAGAAAGCACAGGCTGCTAGAAAAGCACTTGCTGATAGGTGTGTGGTAGTACTATGAATCTCAATGTGTCTCACATAGAAGGATGACTCATACAGAGATCCAACTTATCTCCATGTTTCAGAGATCCATGTTTTCAAAGGGAAGCAGAGGCAGTTTTATTTTAAAATGATATACAGGATCAATGTTATCATTGTCTGAAAATAAAGTGTTGCTAAGTAATTCTTTCGGTTTATCAGTTCAGCTAAAATTTCATCAAAAAGGCATTGTAGGTAAAGCTGCCCAATAAGCCTATCTGAAACAAAACAGAGGGCTGGGGATGTAACTCAGTGTAGAGCACTTGCCTAGCATATGCAAGGCTCTGGGTTCAAACACCAGTACTGGAAGAAAAAAAACTTTAACAATGTACCTAATGAAACGGACATTTACCTATACCAATGCAAATTACACTTTTATGATATTTTCTTATAGTTACACCCTGCATAGATATGTATAATATTAGGTTCAATGTTATCACCATAATACCAAAGGAACAAACTAAACACCCATCAGTAACAGATTAAATTATGGTACATACATTCAATAGAATCTTATGCAGCCCCAAACAGAATGAAGTTCCTTGTTCCTTGCATATTGGTATGGAATGATCTCCATTAACAACAGAAAAACACAGAGCTGGGCATGGAGGCACACGCCTTTAATACTAGCACTCTGGGAACGGAAGGGAAAATCTGGCTGGGAAGGGACAATCCAGCCTGGGCAACTTAGCAAGATCCTGAATAAAAATAAAAAATAAAAGAGCTGGGGATACAGCTCAATGCAAAAGCACTGGGTTGAACCCTCAGTATGACCAGAAAAAAAAAAAAAAGGAAGCAAGTGGCAGACAGACCTCTAGGTACAGTTTATCTACACAAACCCATGTGCATATGTGTGTTAGGCATAGACTTCTCAAAGCAGACAGGGACCTAGTAACAGTAACTGTATGAGGTAAGAGGGCAGAGAAAGAAGACACCCTTTATAGGAAATCACTTTTGCATCTTCACCCTTGGGAAAAGTTATTTGTTAAAGTATTATTAATTACAAAACAGGCTCTGTGTGATCCACACCAGTAATCCCAGCACTCAGGAGGCTGGGACAGAAGGATCACCATGAGGTCAGCCTGAGCTACAAACTGAGCTCAAGGTCAGCCTGAAATATGTAAGACTGTCTCAAAAAAAAAAAAAAAACAGACTAGCCATAGTGTGCCTATAGTCTCTGCATCTGGGAGGCTAAAGCTGAAGGATCATTTGAGACTGGGGGTTTAAAGCCAGCCTGGACAAAACAGTGAGACATCACCTCCAAAGGAAAAAAAGGGAATGACTATACAATTTGCAAATTACAAATTAAAAGAGTAATTTCTGATTACAGAAAAAAAACATTCACTACAGAGAGAAGCAAAATTCTCAACATGCTGGGTTTTTATGCGCGCGCGCGCGTGTGTGTGTGTGTGTGTGTGGTAGTACTAGGGTCTTCACACTGAACTACATCCCTATTTTGAGACGGGGTCTCACTAAATCACTACATTGCCCAAGCTGGGCTCCAACTCACCATCCTCCTGCCTTAGCCTCACAGAGTGCTGAGATTAGGAACACATACTACCATGTCTGGCTGAGATGCTGATTTTATTATGCATTTTGACCATGCTTTTCACGGAACAATCACTGAGTTGCAACGTAAATAATTTTACTATTAACTTTTTTTTTTAAGACCAGGTCTCTGTGTAGTCCAGGCTGGCCCTGCAGTCGCTATGTAGCCTAGCCTGGCTACAGTGATCAAACTCACAGTGATCCTCCTGCCTCAGCCCCCCAAGTGCTGGGACTACAGGTGTACCACTATGCCCGGCAATAATTTATTTAATGTGGAAGTCATTAACATTTATTTTATCAACTTCATCATGTAATGTCAAGTGTACCTGTAACCTCATGAATGACTCTTTTGAAGGAAAAGTCAAATCAAATACATCATTAAGGAAAAACATACATACTTCATAATTAACTATTAACACTATTGAGACAAAAAATACTATTTTGCATATTTTTTAATTCTTCAGCTATCAGATTCTTAGAATATATTTTCTCAATCAATAGAAAATTGACTTACTGGTTATCAACTATGGAGTTTCCAGACAAAAATATAAAATAAATGGATAATTCACTAGAAAATGGGTTTTAGATATTCATTTTAATACTTTGAAACAAAAAGTTTAGTAACAAATGTTTAACAAGCACCCATTGTAATCACTAAACTGTGAATTCAGCATTATTTATATCTGATCAGCTATATGAACTTCACAATTTTTCTTTTGACAAGAAACAAGAATCCCAAAAACAAGGTAGATACTACTAAATGAAGGTCATGTTTGCCAACCTAGCACCATAATTCCAGTCTTCGAGCCTTCTGAAGAGCTGGAAGGAAGACATGAAAAGACGTGAGGAGCTGAAACTGTGAAGAACAGTTCCTGATTTGGGGCCTTGGTTTTAGCTCCGAGGCAATGCAGTCTAGCAAAGAGGAAAACCGCTGATGCTGGAGACAACACAGAAACTGTGGTAACAGAAGATCAGGGAGGCCGCTGCAGAGCAGGAGACAGTGTGTACAGAACACAGGGCTGCAGCAGCCTCAGGAACTAGGGGGTTTCTTCTTGGCTTCCAGGTCCTTTTTAATCTCTTCAAGTTTTTTAGCCAGGTTTGGTATCTTTAAACAGAAAAAAGGATTATTATAATTTTGTATCTACCTACTAAATAGTCTTTGATTGCTCTTCCTCCAAGGATAAATGGTTTCACAAGTGTTTCTTTTCCTCTGAAGGAGACCTGCTTAATAGTGCTGTTTCCTAGCCTTTAATTGCATGTGAAGGATGGCAGAAGTTTTAAGCTAGTGGTCCCTTTCTAACCAGACCAACTTTCACTTGTAAAGAGACACTTAGCTCTCAACACAGTACAAGTGAAAGCTGCACATGTAAGCAGTAAATGTGATACAAAGTATGAAAGCCCCTAGAAAATCATGACTCAAACAAAGGCTGACAAACAAAAAAGCCTTCCCACACAGCTTCACATTTCCCTTGCTTGTCTGTTTAGAACACCTTCTAGAACCCTTAACCATGGGCGGGTGTACCACCTGATCTTCAATTTCTGTGCTTCCCACTTCACCCTGTTTAGATCCATGTCCCAAATTCTAAGTTATGTCTCCTACTGGCCAAGGGAACTGAAAAGATCAGTGATTCATATTTAAACATTCACAGATCATGATCTTCCTCTGAGCCAACTTAGAATAACTCTGGGCTAACACACACAACAGCTTAGGCTCTTCTGAGACCATCTTAACTGATGGACTCTTGCCCTCTTGTGGTGATATGGAGGACAGAGCTCCTGTGCATTAGATTATATTTTTCAAATACATTAGAATTTCTACAGAAGTTAGGATTTTCCCCTCAGATTCATGGCCTCACTTAAGCAAGTTACCTCAACAAAGACAAGAGACTAACTATGGAACAGTTACACAGAATCAAGGAAGAAATTAATATGGCCACTTACATCGTAGTTCTGAGCCAGGTACATTCCCACCACGTTGCCAAAAGTAAATCCAAGCTGAAAGAACAGAACAGGAAGAGTCATACTGCACGATGGGTCCAAAGCAAGCACATGAACCTGTCTTCCTATGGGGCTCAGGACAGGTAAAGGACCCTGGTGTTTAGTGTAAGATGGAAACATATGAACAGTGTCTTCCCATAAGGCTCAGGACAAGGGAAGGACCCTGGTGTCTAGTCTAAGATGGTATAGAATATGAAATTATTTTTTTCTTCTATAAAATAGAGACACATTCTCTCCCAAAAGGTTAGAGAGAATGAAAAAGAAAGAATGGTGGCAATGAACAAATGTACCCTGAATTCTTTGTCCCCTTGTAACTCAGTACTTTTTTCTTTCTTTAGTTTTGAGTGCTAGTCCTCTCTATATCAAATAAAACTTATATTCCATTAAAACATATTCAGTTGAATAATAACTTTAGAGAAGAGACTCTCACAGTTTAATCTTTTCATATTTCAAAGAGGAATGTGACACCCAGGCTGGTAAACTGACTTGTCCAGGGTCATTCACAACAGGGAGCACATGACAACCTACATTACATGCATACTCAAAACCAAAACTGTGCAATGACAGAAAGGAGTGGGAAAGTCCCAACACATCTCTGGGCTTAGCACTTTCCACGGTAGGGTCTTCAGGAAGAGGGCTCCACCTCAGTGACAGAAGGACAGGCACAACTTTTAGGAAATACATTTACTCCACTGGGTGACTATTTTCTTAAGCAAATACCACTTCATGAAAATTCAGAGTATTCGTCACATATCAAGAAGGCTAAAAACTCCTTAGCTCTAAGGTTCAGTGATGGTCATATTCTGTTCTCCCCCATTAAAGAGCTTCCAATTAAAGTCTAATTTCTCATTTCGTAAATTCAAATTAGCATTCACTTTTTTCATTATTTTGGGTAGTCAATTTTACTTCTGTGCAATCACAAGAGGCAGGTTAACAAAAAAAAGCATGGTCCTTAACACATTATCAATCAGAAATGGTAGGGTCCACCCTTATTCTCAAATTGGAGAATCCTTTGTGGGAGTGGAATATAACTTCTCATGCTTCCTTACTGTAATTCTGTTTTCTGAGCTTTGCACACAGAAAGCATTTAAGTTGGTTTGGTGTTTGTTACAGTTGATACATTGTGTCAATTTGGGGAGTCTAGAGGTTTGGCTAAGTGACTCAGCAGTTCTGCATCTTTGGTAAAAGGACATACCCTTACCATTCTGTGATGTTGTTCATTGTGTCAATTTGAGAAGTTTAAAAGGTTAACTATGTGACTCAGCAAGGAGCCAGGGTGCTTACTTTATATTCATTCTGAGCCTGTGCAAAGGAAGGCATACAGATTATGTGTTACACGACCCCTGGGTAGAGGTAGCCTGCTTACAGTATAAGAGAGAAAAAGAGGCTTGCCACTCCTCCCTTTTGCTATTGTTGCTTTGCTTTCTGCTGCCATGAACTGTTGCCCTCTGCCATATGCCACTCTGCCTTAGAGCCAGCCAAATATAGACTAAAAACTCCACAAACTATAAGCTAAATAAACCTTTCCTTCCTTCATTTCGGGGAATTGGGTATTTTGTCTCAGCACCAACATAAAAGTAATCAAGGTAGAATTTGGTAGCAGGAGTGGGGTTGGGCTCTTCAATCTATAGCATGCAGACACCCACTGCACATTTCCTTATCCAACTCTGTGGCTAACCATTACAAGCCAAACTTACAATTTCTTATACATTTATCTTGTGTTATATCTGTTTCTCTAATAAAACCTGACAGTATTAGCAAATTAAGACACATAAAAGAGGCTACTGAATGTCTCATCACTGACCATTTCCAGTCATTTATTCACCAGATAGCTTGCAAAATCATACTTTTACCAAGGTGGCATCAACAAACAAAATGCCTTTTCTTTACCCTTCTAGTGTGAAACCAGGCAGACAGAGGTTTTCCAAATGCAGAAAGATAACCAAATTTGCTTCAAAGAAGGAAAAAAAAAGTCAACCAGAGTGTTAATTCAAATACCAAAAGGAAACTTGAAGAGACTGAAAAAATTGACCAAAAAATAAGAGTTCTACTTTTATTATTTTTTATCTGTGCTTTGAAGCAAGATACTTAAACTTCTCCAGTTTTGCTGATTTGAGCTTCCTGATTTAAAAGCCATTACAATGCAAATGTAATGTTTCAGCTCCCATATCCCAAACTTCCTGATTCCTATCATGTGCTCTAAAATGAATACAGCCTATCTAATGTGGCTTCATTTCAGCCAATTTACCAGTCATCAGTCACATGAAAAACTAGCAGTTATTTTAAAACATAAAACAAAAACCATGGGTCTATAGATAAATCACATCTATTTCATGTTTCAGAGCTGCTGGGTGTGGTGGTGCATGCCTATAATCTCAGCACTCAGCAGGCTGACGCAGTAGGATCTTGAGTTTGAGGCCATCCTCGGCTACAATGAGTTTGAGGCCAGTCTGAGCTATATAGCAAGATGCTGTATAAATAAAACAAACCACCACCAGCCCTAACACTGGGGCATTTTAAGTCTAATACGTAATTCAACAAAGTATCACTCATTAAGAGAACGGACCCAGGTGTGAGAAGGCACAACTATAATCCTAGCACTTTGGGAGGCTGAGGCAGGAAAACTGCCATATTTAGCCCAGCCTGGACAATTCAGTGACTTAGTGTGACCCTCTTTCAAAATAAAAGAGGGAGCTGGGAATGTAGCTCCATGTGAAGGTCTAGGTTCAATCCCCAGTACCTCAAAGAGAGGGAAGGTAAGAGAAACGGGAAACGGTGGGAATGCAGAGCCAGCAAGATGATAGATAGACAGACAGATACATAGACAGACAGACACACAGACACATGAAAACATGTAAGCCAGAAAAGCATGTATTATGTTGTTCGTGAGATGGTGAAAGGACAGGTTTACACAGGAAAAGTAAAATCTAAATCTGAAAAACTAACTCAGCTTAAGAAGTCAGATTGAATCCAGGTTATAAAAGGTCTTAAAGAATCTGAAACATCTCCACAGGCCAAGAATGCTTAACTTCTTCCAGGGAAGCCTTATCAATAGCTCTGTAAAATGGGATTCTTTGGACAGAATACTAACTATCTAGAATATACAAGGAATTAAAAAATATTTGCCACCCCCCATAAAAGGCCCAACTGAAAAATGGGCAACTAAAATGAATAAACATTTCTCAGAATTAGTACAAATGCCCAATAAATGAAAAAAATGTTCAGATCTCTGGCCACTAGAAAATGCAAATTAAAACAACATTGAGATTCCATTTTACTCCAGAAAGAATGGCTCTCATCAAAAAAATCAAACAAAAACAAATGCTAAACAGGCTGGGGAAGGTGGGCTCTCTATGCCGATAAGAGTGTAAACTTAAGTGCAACCACTATGAAGATCAGTACAGAGAGTTCTACAAAGAGTAACTCTATTTGACCTAGCTATTCCACTTTTACGTATCTGCCCCAAGAGCTAAAGACATCATATCAGAGTGATGTATGCATATCCATGTTTACAGCAACACAAGTCACAATAGCTAAATCTATATGTCCATTAATAGATGGATAAAGATAATGTTAGTCACACAAAATGGAGTAGTACTCTGTCATAAAGAAGAATTGAGTTATGTGTAAGAAAATGGATGTACCCTGAGACAATAATGTTAAGTAAAATAAATTGGACACACAAGCTTAAATATTACATGGTCTGTCTTTTATGAGGAACCAAAAATAAAACAGCAAAATAAAAAATAGATAATAGGAAATAAGGAGATAGATCTTTCTGTAAATGAGAAGGGAAACAGGAGATGGAGGCAAGGGTAGGAATGGGAAAGAGATGAAAAAGAATTGAGTTATATACAGGTACAAATTCCCCACAAGGAATGTAACCATGATGTACCACATATATGTACAAACAGAAATTAAAATTTGAAGGAAAAAAAAGCTCTGTAAGCATCACAGAGTTAGCTTCCACATCACATGGACAGAATGGAGAAATGGAGACCAACATGCCTGGAGGGCAGTGCAGTCAAGCTGATGCACTTTAAAAAGCAAGCAGGGAGGTGGGCGTGGTGGCGCACACGCTTGGGAGGCTGAGCCAGAAGATCACTGAGTTCAAGGTCAGCCTGGGCTACATAGTGTGTTTAAGACAGGCCTGAACTACATAGCAAGACCTTGTCTAAAAAAAAAAAAAAAAAAAAAAAGAAAAGAAAAAAGCAGCAGCAGCAAACAAAGAAATTTCCTTTTGGGGTAATAATAATCTGAAGCCACTGACTAATATCCACCTGTAGAGATATGAAACCACTGCCTTGGAAATACTCCGCCAGCAGCTATACACAGATAAGGCTGAGACAGTACAGAGTAAAGACACACCACCTCAGGGTGGTGCCATACAGAACAGAGAGGAAGCAAAATATGATAAAGATCAATGGAATAGAGAATCCAGGAATATACCTTCACATTTATAGTCAAGTGACTGGAAATCGGAATGTTAAGATAGACAATGCAAAAAGATATGGTGCTGGGACCACCAGCCATACATATGCAATAAAGCTGGACCCCTATGTCACATCATATACAAAAATTACCTCAAAATGGATCAGAAAGCTAAAACTATAAAACAGAAAAAAGAACACAGGAGTAAATCTTCATGGCCTGGGGTTAGGAAATGGTTTTCTTAAATATAACACCGTAAGTATAAGAAACAAACAAAACTAGACATTAGATTTTATCAGAATTAAAAATGTGCTTCAAAGAATAACAAGAAAAAGTCCATATAACAGGATAAAATATTTGCAAGTAATGTATATAAAGTACTTCTATTTAGAATTTTAAAAACTTTTGATTAAATGATAAGAGGACAATTCAATTTAAAAACTGGGCAAAAGGTTTACAAGGATTTCTCCAAAAAAGACACAAATGGTGGATAAGCACACAAAAAGATGCTCAACATCATTAGTCACTGAGGAAACACAAACTAAAAACCATATTGAGATACTATGTTATACAAACCCACTATAATGGCTTTAACTTAAAAAAAAGAAACTGGAAGGATATGGAGACAATGGAATCTATATTGCTGAGTAGAAATGCAAAATGGCACAGATACTCTGGAAACCAATCTAGCTATTCTCCACAAAGGTGAGCGCTATATTATCATACAGTGTAGAAATTCCTCTCAGGATGTATTCCTAGGAGAAGCAAAACACACAACCCCAGAAAAACAAGGACATGACATTCCTAGCTAGATTATGCCTAACAAGCCAAAGGCAAAAGCAACACAATTGTCCAACTAATGAAATTAATAAAATGTGGTCTATCCATACAACATAATATTACTGTCATAAAGAAAAGAAATAATGATTCATGCTACAATATAGACAAACATATTACTGTCTGAGTCCACTTAAAGGAACTATCCAGAAGAGCCAATTCCACAGGCACAGTGGCTGTCCGGCATTAGGGAAGAGGGGAATGAGAAATGACTGTTAATGTGTACGTAATTTCTCTTTAAGGTGATGAGACATTATATGAAATGAGATGGTGATGGCTCCATGGCCTATGAACGTATTAGAAACCACTTTATGTGGGTGCATTATACCTCAAATTGTAAAATTCACTAGAATTTGGAAAAACAATGCCAGGTATGCAGGATGAAGCTGAGGAAATCAAAGATAACTTCAAGGCTTCCAGACTACACAAATGTTTAAAAAAACACCCAAGAACTAGCAGAAGAAAAAAGGGAGAACTAAACAGATCAATAGTTGGCCAGGCATAGTGGTGCACATCTCTAAGACCAGAACTCAAGAGGCTGATGTAGAAGGACTGCCATGAGTTTAAGGTCAGCCTGGACTACACAGTGCACAGTGAGTTCAAGCCTGAGCTACACAGTGAGACCCTGTCTCAAGAAAAAAAAAAAAAAAAAAACAGGGTTGAACAGTTGGTTCTACATGACAGCTTAAAAGAAAATGTCATCTTTTTTTAATGTATGATCACGTTCATAACAATATTTTACTTATTAATATAAAAAAGCATTAACTCATAAAGAACAAAGCCAACTCAAGAGCAAACTGACTCCTCTCATCATCTGCTTAATGTCACAGATAAGCAAATAAAGCTACAATACTTAGGAAAGGCTCATGACTGACAGTAACACAAGTACCTGAAAAATCTGACTAACTATGACTCATCAAATTACACTTTAAAAAACAATACACCCAAATTCAATTTACTGATTTTAAAGAGGTAAACAAGGATTTTTATTCAATACTCTTTCTTAGACAGGCGTGGTGGTACACACCTGCAATCCCAGCACTTGGGAGGCTGACACTAGAGGACTGTTGCAAGTTTGAGACCATCCTGGGCTACAAAGTGAGCTCAAGGCCAGCCTGAACTCCAAAGCAAGACCCTGTCTGAAAAAAAAAAAAAAAAAAAAAGTGAGTGTTGTTGTTATCTACCCTAAGTAGCCTGGATAAAATATATGGGATAGAAAGAGCTGTGGTTGTCCCTTGCTGCTTTGCTACTTTCTGCCCACCATGAACTGTTTCTCCTCTGCAATATCACCCTTCCTTGGAGCCAGCTATTATAGACTGAAACCTCTACAAACTGTCAGCTAAATAAACCTTTCCTCCTTTAACTTTGGGTGTCAGGTATTTTGCCTCAGCAAGGAGAAAAGTAACTAAGACAAAACTTGGTACCAGAAAAGGCAGGGGGGTAGTTGTTGCCATGATTGTACCTGACTGTGTGGTTTAGGAGTCCTTTCCTTGGAGCTGGCTTGTGGGAAGAGGAAGAGTTAGGAAGGGTTTGGAGATGCCAGCTGAAAAAGCAGAGCTGGAACACCTGAGGTTATATCTGATGAGAGACTTTGATCAGAGCTCAGAAGACCAGAATGTTGACGGAAATACTGCTGGTAAAGACCAGGCTCAGGATGTTTGTGCTGGGAAGGACAGCACAGGCTGTTAAGACTCCGACAATGTGTGTTATGCCTTGACAAAAAGTATTTGTTCTGCATTTTGTTCACATCCAGAGACTTTGCCTGAGACTGAAATTAAAGGGACGTGGACTAATTTATCAGGCAGAAGAAATCTCAAGGCAGTCTAATGTTGAAGCAGTGGTATGGATACTGTTGGGGGCCTTTAGTCAGATTTACGTTGAGAATCAAGAGCAAAGAGCTCAGCAGAATGATTTAAATGATTGGAGTAGAAAGAAATCTCCAATAAAGTTACAGCCTGCAAAGACAGAACAGAGGAGAAAATGGTTGATGAAGACTGGCAAGAAAAAGCCAAGTACTATATTTCAAAAGGAGAGAATACAAAAGATGACCTGAGGACATAGCAAGAACCAAGAGGATTCCAGGATCTACAGCCTCAGAGCTGCAAAGGTGAAAGACTTTGCTTTGAGACAAGAATCCCAGAGTACCATGTTACAGAATGGTGGCTGCCTAGGGAAGTTGTTTCTAGGGATCTGGTTTATAGGCACTCAATTCCTACAGCCAAGAGAGAAGGAAGCCTGGCTACTGCTCCAGCTGGCATCAGACCCTGGTATAATCCATATGTGTTGGTTCTAGGTGCATGCAGAATGCAAGAGTTGTGGGGTCAGGAAGGCTTCCACTCAGAATTCAGAAGAGCTGGGAGGCCAGACAGTGTGTCCCTGAGAGGGCAGTGTGAGAGGCTGTATGAAGCCAAAGGTGCCATGGTGACCCCAGAAATGTGGAGAAGCCAGAAACATAAATCATCCGAGAAAAACCACAAGGAGGGAGCAGACCTGGCCCGAGAGAAGCCATGGGAGCTACAACCACCAGAAGTACCATAGGGGCAGAGCCACCCAAGCCTGTTGGAGTTCACAACTTGCCACAGATTGCCAGATTTACTGGAAGCAGAACTGTGGGATTTAGTGGTTGCCCTGCTGGATTTTGGTCTGGCTTTGTTCCCATTCCTTGCAATTCCCATTTGTAACTTTTGAAGTGGAAATGTCTACCTTGTGCCATTGAATGCTGCAAGTGTTTAACTTTCTTTTCATGTGTGCAGTGGCTTGTACCTAAGGGTTTGCCTTACATTTCAGAGAAGACTTTGGACTTGGGACTTTTCAGCAATGCTGAAACTTTAGGACTTTGACAGCTCTTAGAGATAGGACTATGTACCTTTTGCATAAAGGGCTGTGCATGAGTTTTTGGAGGTCCAGGGGTGGAATGTTATGGCTTGTGTACAGATGCCCTCTACAAAGCCTCATATAGTCATAGATAGTACTTTTTCTTAGCTGAACCTAACAGTGTGTGATGCTAGGATTGACCCATGATACAATGCTAGGATCAAGGGCATTAGGATTAAGAGTGCGAGTGTTACCAGTCCTAAGTAGCCTGGATAAAATGTAAGGGTTAGACAGAACTTTTTCATCCCTTGTTGCTTTGCTACTTTCTGCCTACCATGAACTGTTTCTCCTCTATATCATCACCCTTCCTTGGAGCCCGCTGACCACGGACTGACACCTCCACAAACTGAGCTAAATAAACCTTTTTTCCCTAATTTTGGGTGTTGGGTATTTTGTCTCAGCAACAAAAAAAGTAACTAAGACAGAAGCTGATGCAAATATTCAGATATCTTAAGACTGACACAGTAATGAGGTAAAAAGAAGACCTAAATTTAAAAAAGAAAACAAAACATCCCTGGTACCAGTACCTGCACAAATAGCAAAACCTGCAGATGTTCAAGTCCCTTCTTTTATGGCACAACAACCTACACATATCATTCCATATACTTTAATTTATTATCTCTAGAGTTTTTGTGGTATCTATTACAATGCAAATGCTATAGGAAGAGCCATTCCACTGTAATATTTAGGAATGGTGACAGGAAAAAAATCTGCATTTTGTTTCAAGTATTTTCAATCCACAACTGATTGAATCTGCAGATGTGGAATGTAGATATGTACTGTAAATTAATCACAAAGTATTGACTAAAATTCCTTACATGTCCCCAAACTGAGGACCTTAGTGAGACTCAAGCATCAGCATATTAACTGAACAAGAAAACTTAAAATAATCTTCCAACTCAAAACCTAAATCCTATACCAGTTACCACAGTGTAGCTAGTATGAGAGGAGGGGTAAAAAGTACCCACTCTTTGAAGTTAGCAATGGAGACAGAGTTTTGCATAATGAACAAGTCTTAAAATGACTTTTAAAATAATGTTTAGAAAAAATAAATACAGTAACTTTGACAAGCACTTACCACATGCAAGGTAACGTTCTCCTTTTTCATGAGTTAACTCATGTTCTTCACAACCTTATAAAGCAAGTATTATCAATGCCCAGTAATATACTAAGAAAATGCATAAAGCCTTTAAGGAATTTGCCCAAGATTGACAGTAGGTAAACTTATGTGCCAGGCTCACACAAAAGAAAGAAATCAAAGATGATGCCAGCATTTCAGGTTTAGGAGATTCAGACTAGGGACAGAAAGAAATTAGGAGGGAGTAGAGACTGGGAGGAAGAGATAATGAATCCAAACATGTTCAGTTACTGGTTGATACCAGGGAACCTGAGCCCAAGGCAGCTTTGGAAGCTGTCACAGAGAGGTGAAAGCTCATGGAGGGACAAAGAACAATCTCCCTAAGGCTGGCTTTGGCGAGAAGGGTGGTGGTGGTCAAGGACCAGGCCTTGGGCAGCACAGTAACCAAAAAACAACCAGTAAAACAGCAGAGATTAGATACAGCTGTTTCCCAACTGGTGTACCCTGATAATGATCCTTCAGCAACACTAACAACAGTCACCTTCACTTGGTGCAAGTTTTTCCTTAAAAAGTAATTTTGCTGTATTATAACATGACTGACTGTGACAGTACCAGCTACAGGGTTTGAAAGTCAAAGGAGGAGGGATGAACGATGAGGGGGTTTGAATAACAGGTGCCACTGACTTTAAGAGGTAAGAAGACAACAGTAACAGTGTCACAAGCACTGCACAAAGCCCTTTTCCTTGGAAAGTGCTCTTACAACAACTATAGTTACTCTATGAACACTGTTCAAGTAGGAATGATGGAAAACTATTTTAATGGATTAACTTCCCTTTTTAATCCTCACAACAAAACCATGAGAAGAGTTCCCATTTTCAAGTGTGAAAACTGAAGTTCAGAAAACTGAAATAACTTGCCCAAACTCCCACAGCTTGAGTGTGATGGAGGCAGGATACATACACAAGAGTCTGAGTCTAGAGGCTGTCGTCTTATTCAACACTACATATGCTGGCCAGTGCTTTACTTCTGAGCTAATAATTTAATAAACAGCTTCACTATCTCTTTTTTATTTTATGAAAAAAAACAAAAGAAATTTTCATAACCAAATAATGAGAACAAGTTATTACACTGTGTATTGTTATCTGCACATTACTCGGTATAAGACATAAACCAAAGATTCTTACAAGAAAGAAACATAACAAACTTTCCTTTCAACCAAGATAGAGTACTACAGTACCATAAAGAAAGATAAACTTGAGGCATTCCTAGGTAAATGGATACAATTTGAGTACATAACATTAAAATAAGTCAGACCCACAAGCTCAAATATTCCATGCTTTTTCTTAGAAACACCGCGCATGCGCACGCGCACACACACGCACACACACCCCACCCCCCCAAGAAAAGAGACACTTTGTAGGGACAAGTTCAAATACTCAACCCCACGGCAAGGATATAGCTCAGTGGCATAAGCGCCTGCCTGGCAAGTACAAGGTCCTCAGTTCAACTCCCGGTAACAAAAACAAAACAAAACAAAACTTCCCCCAATTACACTTTCCATCGTTCTTAAAAATATTGCAATATATGTCATTTTGTTTCAGAATCTTAAATGCTGACGATATTATGAATTCGCAAATCTCAAATATAAAGCACATTTATATACAGCAACAGTCCCAAATAAATTCACTCTGCAAAAACATTTTAAAAGTTAACTGTAAGTGAATGTCTTCTCAGTGTAGCAATAAGCAATAGATGAAAGGAAAAAAAAATAAGCAACAGATGTACTTGTAGGACGCTCAATTATATTACCTTACACCTGGTAGGCTGATACTGCTTTTAACCCGAGTTTCCTACAAATAAATTAACATTAATTACCCCTGGAATCTAGTTAGGGCTCTGAAGAAACTCCCAGAGGGAAAAAAAGCAAAAACCTCTCAATTCGGCAGTTTAGGTCAAGGATCTTCTTTTGACAAAATAAATTTAACCATCAAGCTCCATGTTTCAAAAGTGCATTTGGGGAAGCCAGGTCTCCACAGACCATCTCAAAGATAGTATCTGCCTCATTAGGGGTTGAAGGCGTCAAGTTTTTGAACTGCACAGTTAAGTTTATGGTGGAAAAACTTTCATTGAAATATGGTTAAGTCCATTAGAACACTCACTAGGCAATTCTGGAAACGTACTGGGTTTGTCAGAAAAGGTGTTTCTAACTCCAGAAACCGTGAGTATTACGGTAATACTCATTCCCCGCAACCCCAAAGAAGGACTCTGGGAAAAACTGCGTGGGTCTGACTCCGCCACTCTGAAAGGGCGGACGACGGCTCAGCCCCGCCGCCTGACAAGGTAGCGCAGACAGGCGCGGGGTCGCCAGCCCTCAGTTCTCTGAGGCCGAGGCCGTGGGCCTTCAGCGGCTGGGCTCTCGCACGCGGATTCGCAGGGCGCGCAGGACAAAGTGCGAACGCGCGCTCCCCCGACGCCTCCCACCTCACAGGAACCAGGGCGCGGGCACGGAAACACTGCCAAGGGGCGTGGAGGAGGCAGAGGAGACCCCTACAGGGATCCACTCACCAGGAACTGGAGCATGTTGTCGGTGGGGAGAGCCGGAAGGGGGCCTAAGCCGCCAGAGCTACGCGAACGGCTCACACTACCACCACCACTCAAGAGCGGAAGCCGCCACTGTCGACTTCCGGGTCACGCCTCCGCACCCCTCTTACTCTTGCCCGGAAGCGGCCCGCGGTGCCACGGCGCCCCCTAACGGGGCACTCCGGAATCACAGCCCGAGCCGGGTTCCGACTAGCAATTTAGAAGCCTGGCTGGGCAGCTTTGCACATCAGTCTATGTTATTCCGAGAGGGTCAGTGATCCTGATGCACAGCTAGGCTTAGGGCTTTCTGGCCCAGAAGAGGGTTGGAAGCAGCGGTCTCATCCGTGGGTACGCACCTGAATCGCCTAGGAGCTTTTGCAACGTCGACCTTTGCTAGGCCCACGCGGAACCCGAGGGAAAGGGAGAAGGGTTATATTTTTCAAAAGCTCTGGGAGTGTGTGTGCAGCTGAATTGCGGACCCATGGCAGACGTCAAGTGCTTTAATTGCTAGGATGGAGGTCTTTGATGTGTATCTGGCACAGCTAGGTTCAAGTCCTAATGGCTTTGCACCGCCTGGCAGGGGCAAGCAGCAACCTTACCTCTCTAAAGCTGTTTCTGCCTCTGTAAAGAAAGGGGGCGCACACCAGATACCAAACTATGGTGGGAACCAAGTGAGACAAGGGATCGGTGTGGATGATGAGCTCTGCCCGGGAGCCTGTCCCAGCTGCACCAGTCATACTGCGGGCCACCACCTCCCCCTGGTCTTCATGTCTCTCAAAATGCCCCCCCCCACACACACTGATAACACCCTTCTCTCTTATTTGTCTAAATTATTTGAATTCACTTATCTACTAATTTACAATGAGCAGAACTATGGTTTCAAATAATAGAAAACTAAATCATATTAGCTTAAACCAGTGGGAATGCACTACATGAATACAGTGGACAAAGACAGGGTACAGGAAAGCTGCAGGAATGTAAACAGAATTTTCTCTAGATCTGTTTACTTCATACATCTGCTCCACTGCTTCTCTCTGACAAACTACAGGAGAGTATCTGTATAATCTTAGGTTATAGAAAAAGTTTACATAAAACATAAAGAGCAAAAAAAGTCAAGGAAAAGAGGTAAATTTGATATATTAAGGTGGGAAATAGTTACACCAGTGTTGACAGGATAACAGACTTGGCAAAAAAAATACCTGAAAAAAAAATTAAAGCTATTCTCAATTTATAATTACTTCCTATACATTGAAAAAGGAAGATAATCCAACAGAGAAAAAAACATGGGCAGTATGGCCAGTAATACACAAAATATGTGAGTCAACTTATATATTACTTGATACCCCCACATTGGTAAAAATTAAAAGGACATCTGTGTTAGCAACAGTGTGGGCAAACAAGACTTTTTACCTTGTACCTGACAGTATGCTGCAATTTTTTCACAAAGATACTACAATTTCTGGTGAAATAAGGCATTTAAGCTCCAAGGCAGGATTTCCAATTCTAGTGATATTACCACAGAAGCCCTCTTACGTGATGTATATTTTACCCAAGGAGATAGTATGCTAATCATCATTCCAGTTTACAAAATACTGGAACCTTAAACATCTGCCAATCCACTGGTAGGTAGTAAGGGTATCAATTAGGATATTTGTACAGTGAAATACTGTCACTATTCAATAATCATAATAAATGATCATGAGAAGTTATCAACACAATGTTATGCCAGGCATGTTGATGCACACCTGTAATACCAGCATTCAGGAGGTTGAAGCAGGAGGATCATGAGTTCAAGTTCAGCCTGGATATAGTGAGACCCTGTCGCAAAAACTAAAAGAACAAAAACACAGTATTGAATAGAAAAGCAACTTATAAATTGCTTCATACAGTATAAACACATAGAAAGATTAATAGTGTACAGTACAATACTATTTAGTGCCTGTGAATATACACAAATATAGAGGAAGTAGAAAACATGTAGTGAAAAGGATGACTGAAGAAAGGAATCAAGAAGTTCTTCACAATGGTGAATCCATTTCTTTTCACACACAAAAAAAGACCTGGAGCAAATACAGTAATTTTAAGATTTGATAAAATTAAGTTTATGACATGAAAGTAGAGTGAATATCTGGAGGTTTATTATATAATTTGTATGTTGAAAAAGAACATGATTTTTAAAGTAATATTTAATAGAAATTATTAAAGCAATGGTGAAAGGTTTTCTGGAAATGAGAGATTCACTCTCCAAGTATCATCCCACAGATTATTTACTGGGTTGGGAAACAATCTTTAAATTGCAATGTGTCTCCGAGTATGGTGGCACACACCTGTAATCCCAGCACTTAGGAGGCTGAGGCAAGAGAATCCTTGAAAGTTTGAGACCAGTCTGGGCTACAAAGTGAGCTCAAGGGCAGCCTGAACTGTACAGTGAGACCCTGTCTCAAAAAGGCCCCCACTGCCAAAAAATGAAAACATTGCAATGTGTAAACACTACCTTGACCGAGTATGCAACTGTTCAATCAGAGTCATGAAACTCACTGGTATGTACCTGCTGATATAACACAACAGCAGAGAATCAGCTGAATTCTGACCAAAAATGTAAATGTTGCATCTAACCACATAGGACATGTATGCAAATCTTTAAAAATCAGCTAAAATATGTCACTGTCGCTCCCCACATAAAATGGCAAGGGACTATGTGAGCATAAAAGTGAAGAAAGGGGTAACTAAATGTAATACATGATTCTCGATGGAATCCTAGGTTAAAAAACAATTCTAAAGTATATTTTTGGGGCTGGGGATATAGCTCAGTGGCACAAGTGCCTGCCTGGCAAACATAAGGTCCTGAGTTCAATTCCCAGTACTAAAAAAAAAAAAAAAATACTAAAGTATATTTTTGAAACAACTGAAAAAATTTGGATATAGATGAAATACTAGAAAATTTTATTGTTTTATTATCAACTGTCTTAAATGTGATCACTTTGCTGTTAGGAGAGAAGCTATGCTTATTCTTACTAAAATATTTAAGGATAGAGTGCCACAAAGACTACAACTTAAGGAAGAAAAATAGTACACATGTACACCTAAAAAAATAAAGCACTGTGCTGATGACAATTGGTATCCAGGTGAAACCATATATATATATGGTTTCATTGTACTTTGCTTTCAATTCTTTTGAAGATTTAAAATTTTTCAAAGTTAGGGAAACAATAGACAAATATTTAGGAAAAGGTAGGGTGTGTATTCACGGCCTGTAAAGCATAGATCAGAAATGTGAGTATAAATTTGTCCAAACCATAGTGATGACTAGCAAGAGGGAAGGTATCACCTTCTGATTTCCCAGCCCCAACAAACCGATCAACTCAGTTAAAATGAGTTAAAGTCCCACATTTATTTGATATTTTTGAGGAATGGGTGAGATAAGCCTTTCCTTTAAAGACTAGAACTTTGTGAATTTCTAAAGCTTGGTTTCCTCTTTGTTTTGCCTTGCTGAATGAAGACTTCTGAAGTATCTAACACTGCTCCATGCGTGTTACTAGGTCAGGATGAGTTCTCTGAGCCTACTTTAGCCTGGCCAGCTGTGGATGGACTGCACTTCTGGTCAGCAGGCACCACAGGGAGCTCTTCCCACAGGCCTTGGTACTGCTCCGGCTTGTAAACCAGTAGGAGGCATTTTTTGGATGAAATTACAGGAAACACAATCATGTTTGGTAAATCCAAAATTCATTGTTCCACATTTTGGCTAAAATTTGCTGTGGAAGACTTCACACATTTATAAAAACTTGCAGCTGAATATGCCAGGCTTTAATTATTGCTGGATCAGAGGCTGTATCTTGGCTAAGATTACTCCCTACGGGGCAGGGGTACAGCGCAGGGGCAGAGTGGTTGCAGCCCACATAAGACCTTGAGTTTGATCCCCAACACTGCAAACAAACAAAGAAACAAAAACCAAACAAAAACGTTTGCTCTAGGCTCAAGTAGTAGAGCAGCAGGCACAAGGACACTGTTCTGGATCTGACCGCATCTTCATTCATCTTCCTCCAAGACATCAATTTACTGACAGGATGCTTTTTCCAGCCAAAGACTAATGTTTACAACTAGTGGGCAGTGAACTAATTTCAAAACATAGCAATGGCTAAGCCTGTTTTAAAAGATGCCATGGAAATTCTAAGATTAAAAAAGTGCAACAACACACCACCATGGAGCTGCTGCTCATTTTCTGGTTCTACATGGGTCAAGGCTCTTTTCCCTCTCAGCGTTCCTGTTGTAATAGTTGATACAGTGTTAACTTGAGAAGTTTACAAGTATAACTTAGCAACTCAGCAGGGGGCCAGGGTCCCCACTTTGTAAACACCCTCATCCAGTGCAAGAGGAGGGCAGGGAGGTGGTGTGAGTGCTATATGCTTACAATATAAGGCAGGAAAGAGGCTTGCTCTTGCTGCATTTGCTCTCCAGCTATCTTGAGCTGTTGCCTCTCATCATGCCACTCTGCCTTGGAGCCAGCCAAGTATGGACTGGAACCTACAGACAAGTATGGACTGAAACCCCCAGAAACTGTGAACTAAGTAAACCTTTCCTTCCTTAATTTTGGGCATTATTTTGTCTCAGCAATGAAAGAAAAGTATGGGGTCATTGCTGTGACTATGCCTGATCATGTGGTTCAAGAGCCTTTGGGAATGGCTTGTGGGAAGACATTGGAAAGATTCAGAGATGCTGGCTGAAAAAGTAGAGCTGGAATGCCTTCAGTTGTACTGTATGGGAGATCCTGGCCAGAGCTCAGACTAGCAGGCTGATAGAAAACCTGCCAGGAAAGACCAGGCTCAGGAGGCTTCTGCTGGAAGGACTGCATTGGTTGTTGGGACTCTTGATGATGTGTTATGGCTTGGCAAAAAGTTTGTCTGAATTTTGCTTGTGTCCAGAGACTTTGCATAAGACTGAGATTAAGGACAGTGGACTAATTAATCTAGCAGAGGAAATTTCAAGGCAGTTGATGTTGAGGTTGTGGCATGGCTACTGTTTGGGGCTTTTAGCTAGATCTGATTTGACAATCAAGAGCAAGGAGCCTAGGAGAGGAATTTAAAATGTGTTTGGCCAGAAAGGAAGCTCCAGTAAAGCTGTGGACTACAAAGATAGAGCTGAGGAGATCTTGATTGCTGAGGAGCAAGAGAACAGAAAAGATGGCCTGAGGGCATCACAAGCAGAAGGAAATCTCCATCCTTTGCAGCCTCAACACGCAAAAGTGAAAAACTTTGCTTTGAAGAGAAAGCTGCAGAGCACCATATTCCAGAACAGTAGCAGCATCTTTTGTTCTTTAGAATTGGATTCAGAGTGCCCAGTGATCCAGGCACTCAGCCCCTTCAGCCAAGAGAGGAAAACCTGGCTACGGCTCCAGCTGGCAGCAGACCCTGGCCGTCATCCACATGGCCCTGGTTTTAGGTACATACAAAATGGAAGAGTGGTGGGGTTAAGGAGGCTTCCACCCGAATGTCAGAAGGCCTGAGAGGCCAGGCAGTGTGCCCAAGAGGGCAATGTGTGAAGCTGTGAGGGTGAAGCCAGAGGTGCAGTGGAGGCCAAAAAAGTTTAGAAAAGCCAGGAACATGGATGTGTTACAGAAAACAGACCAAACATGGGAAGAAACAGCACCAAGAAGGTTTAAGACATACGTTTATTACACCAGTGAGCCTGTCTAGTATCTCTGCCAAAGAGTCAGTGCCCCACCTAGCAAAGTTTTGGGGCTTTTATAGGGAGAGCAAGCTGGGAAAAGGCAGATTTGGCACATTGTGATTAGAGGCCTTGGTGACATCATGGGTTGCTAAGGGAGTTTAAACATCTCAAGTTACATTGCAAGGCCATCAATTAAACAAGCATGGGTTACACAAAGGAAGAAATTCCCATTATATTGGAAGTTACGTTGCAAGGCAATTCATTAAACAAAGCATGGGTTACAAAGGAAATGTCCTATTATCAGGCTTTTCTGGACATGTCCATCTGATTCTGGACATTCTTGGCAAGCTTTATTTAAATTTTCTCTTTCAGATTGTTTGAGGAAACCTGCAAGGGAGAACAGTGGGCCCAAGAAACCATGGGAGCTACAACCACAAGTGCCACAGGAGTGGAGCCACTCAATCCCTTTGGAGTTCACAACCTGCCACAGATTTCCTCAGTTTGTCCTGCTGGATTGTGGACTTGTATCAGTACCATTCCTTTGTATCCCCATCTGTAACTTTTGGAATGAAAATGTTTATCTGGTTCCTTTGACTGTTGGAAGTGTTTTAACTTCACTTTCATTTGTACAGGGGCTTGCAGCTAAGAGTTTGCCTTACATGTTGGAGACTTCAGACTTGGACATTTCAGCAATGCTGAAACTATCAGGACTTTGGCAACTCTTGCAGATGAACTAAATGCCTTTTACATAAAGGGATGTGCATGAGTCTTTGGGGGGGAAGAGCAAAATGTTATGTTCTAATGTTAATATAATGTTCAATAGGCTTAAAACTGGTTCTTAAGGATTGTCAAACCTGTGCTATAATGTTCAAGTTGTGAAATGATAAGAATAAGCATGTCAGGTTGGGGATATAGCTCAGTGGAATAAGCGCCTGCCTAGCAAGCGCAGGGTCCTGAGTTCGATCTCCAGTACCGCCAAAAAAAAAAAAAGAATAAGCATGTCTTTGCACCTGGAAACCAGTTGAAATAAATGGGTCTGGTTGCCAAGTTGACAAGGGGTAGTCACGGCTGATACATTGTGCCAACTTGCAAAGTTTAACTAATCAACTCAGCAATCCTCATCCTGTGCAAGAGAGAAGGGAGATGGTGTGAATGCTATACCTGCCCTAGTGGTGATAGCCTGCTTACAATATAAAGGAGGAAAAGAGGCTTGCTCTCCCCCCTTTTGCTCTTGTTGCTTTTGCTGTCTTCTAATACCTTGAAATGTTGCCCCTGTGCCATGCCACTTACAGCCAGCTGATTATAGGCTGAAACCTTCACAAACTGAGCTAAATAAACCTTTCCCTCTTTAACTTTGGGTGTTGGGTATTTTTGTCCCAACAATGAAAGCAAAGTAACTAAGACCTGTGTACAAAGTAAGAACTCTGGGTATCAGGGTTAAATAACTGCTAGCTGGGAAGGAAAATGCACTTTCAGATGCCATAGTAACTATATCACTGGACAAGAAATAGAATGGGAGTTAAGTTTTTTGCCTTAGAGGTAGCCATCATTCTAATGGAAAATTTCATAATTTTTATAAATGCAAATTACCAAATTGTCACGCAGAAAAATGGCAAAACCTAATTTCTGGAGATGGTTTACCTTTTTGAGACATGTCCACAGAGTATGTTTACAGTATTGAGTAGCTGGTAGGTGGCAAGGCATGGCTAGTTTTTTATCCACTCTACCCCATGGAGTATGGGTAAAAAGGGCAAAAGGTGTGATATAAAAGGATAAAAATTATTAGTATTCCAGATGATGCCTAATTTAGCATTCAGAATATCTCTAGGGGAAAACCACCACTATAAAAAGGTTTCTATGTTAACATCCCCAATGATGTTGATCACTTCCTAGATAAACATTTCAAAAAACTGACCATAAAATTCCTTTGTTTTTTTTAAAAAGTATTTATTTTTTACTAGTGAGGATAGAATCAGGCAAAGATGTTTACAGAAAAGATTCCACATATAAAGAAATAGCAAAATATTTTTGGTCATAATTTATAAACAAAGTAATCTATAAAAAGGAGATAGTTGTCCCCAATTCATCACTTCCATAGAAGAGCACTAGGTGCAGGCTCTCAGTTCCTTGATAACCTTAGTAGGCCGCTGATACGTCTGACAAGAGCCTGTATGAAACTATAGCGAGATCGGACTTTTGAATATAATCGTTCAATGTCCAAAAGTTTCTTTTGTAGTGATTCTCCAAATGCATTGATGGCATCAACTTGAAGCTAAAGGCAACACAGACAAGATTATTAGAATTGCTATCTCAAGTGTCTTCTTTCTATGGCTTCCAATTTAAAAGAGCTTTCTATTTTGTAATGTGATCTTTCCAAAGTATAATGCTTTTGGGTTTTTGTTATGTGACATTAACCACACATTCATGATTTCTACCTTAGAATTTTATGATCCTATTGCTTTTTTCTCTTTCCGTTCTTACATAAATGAATCTATTTTAAATTGCAATAATTACCGATACGCAGCCAGGGATATAGCTCTGTGGCACAGTGCCTGCCTGGTAAACCCAAAGTCCTGAGTTTGATTCCCAGTACCAGTAACAAAAAAAACAAAACAAAACAAAACAAAAAAAATGGATACTGATATATTGACATATACACAAAAACAATTCCAAAAGGGCTACATGAGTTAGGAAGTCAGGCATGGAGACACATTTCTATAATCGTCAGTCCTCTAAGAGGCCAAGGGAGGAGGACAGCAAGCTCCTTAAAACCTAAATGACTTGACTAAAATCTTTCCTCAAAAAAAAAAAAGGTTAAAGAGCAGATGCCTTTGTGGGAAAAAGGAGGGGCACTGAGGCAGGAGGAATGGTGTGAGCTGAAGACCACCCTGAAACACACAGCAACACCTGACCTCAAATAAAAAAAAAAGAGGAAGAAAAACTAGGAGAAGGAGGAAGGTGTAGGCAGAAGATGCATTTACTTTCCACTTTATTTTGCAATTGAAACGTGCACGCCTTTGTTTTTAAGAGATAGCAATGGGGGCCTGGCAGGGAGGGATTTGGTATGTACTTTACCATATGTAGTTTCAGATTATCTTTTTGAGGTCACATTGAAAGGACCAAATTAAGTACAAAAATAGACAAGTCTACCTGCCTTCAGTTTTGCATTAAAATCACAGCAAGAGTGAGATGATTCACCCTCCATTTTTAGGGTTAGCTTTATGACAGATGAATCTAACAGTAAAGGTCATTAATTCAACAGCCATTTATTAAACATCTTCTCAACAATCTATTCTTTGGTCAGTTCAGTACACGGTCACAACCCTTGCTTCCTCTTATGAAAAGGTCATCAGGGCAAACATAGGCAGGCCCAGGATGAGAGTGTTACCCAGGACATCTGGGGAGCTGGTCTGAGGGCTGTTGTACCTCTCTTTCCTTCTTAAGGCCCAATCATCAGCTTTAAGAAAAGCAGCAAACAGAGGGATTTGAGAAGAAAAGACACCTTCTCAAATCATAGCTAAAGACATCAGGTGCCTAGCAGCGATCTAGCTATGAGCCATCTTCCCTAATCCACGTGCTCATACCTGCTTGGTTAGAAACAAGCCCTCACTACTAGTTTAGCGCTCTCATTGTTTCTGGGATATTCTTCATTTTTGCAGCACTTCAGATCAAGAGGACACTAAGACCAAAATGCCTCATGTTATAATAGACTTGATACAGTAGAATTTTTATTGGTTGCTCTCAATCTCACCCTAAAAGTATTTCTTGAAAAATTAAGTGTCAAGTCATAATTTGTGCCTAAAAATTCTGTAAAGCTAATAGCAGAGATGTACACACTGCTAGCTTGGGTGGTGAACATTCCCTGAGGTCCCTGTGTTATAAAGGTCATGATGGATGTGCCCTCGAAGAGAGGGCTCCGGGTCCTCTCTCTCTTTTGCACCCTGCCATGGGATCTGTAGCTTATTTCACCTGCTGTCCAGCGTGTTCACCATGGCCATGGGGCCACTCTTGGGCTGGAACCTCAAAATCTGTGAACCAGAATAAATCTTTCCTCTTGATAATTATCTTAGGCATTTAATTATGATGATGGAAAGCTGACTGAAACACAGCCCATTACACCTACCCATTACTCAACCACTGAGAACTTCAACATACATGAAACCTCCCCTGGCTCTGACAAGACCGAGTTGAATTATCATTTCTTAGATGAAGAAATGGAGGCTCTGAAATTAAATTGTGCCAAGCCACATACCTGTTAAGGGGCCAAGTCAGAATTCATCTCAGATCTCTGTATGCAATCCTGAAAATGACAATCTTTAACACCACTGGCATTCCTTCTTACTTTAATGAGGAAAACAGAGGATGAGAACACAGCCTTACCTGCTCTATGTCATGTTGGCTCACTACAGTTGGCCCAATCCTAAAATCCAGACCAGCTTCGGAGGGGAAGGAATCTAGAGATAAGAGACACAGTCAAATGAGCTCTGCTAGCCTGTCTCTAGCACAGTAGGAGGGAGAACCCGCCAACCAGAGCAGCAGGCCTGGGAGAAGTGGTCCAGCCTGGGAACCCCGTCTGTAGCTCTTGGCCACAGAAGGTTCGGCAGGCTTCCCCGGGCTAAGCCCAGGCTCCTGTGCTTTCCTTCTGTCCCCACAATGAAGGGACCTAGACACCGGTGAGCCACACAGGCTCACTTCAACCACAGGCATCACAGTCTAATGCCTGTCTGCTTCTGTGCGTCTGGAGAACTGTTTGGGACCAGGGGATACCTAAACAGAGTCAGCCCTTCACTGCAAGAAGGTGAAGAGCCACTATGAGATGGCCCTCAAATACTCGTGCTCAGCACAATTTCCCATGGACAGAATTGTAAAACACAGCTATGTCTGCCAATAGCTCTTAATTGCCTCATTCACTTGTAGCAACCTACAAACACAAAAATTAAACAAAAATAGAACTGGAAATGTTGTTCAGTGGTAGAGCTAACCCAAAAACAAACAAAAATAGTTGGATGTAGTTGGCATGCCTGTAGTCCCAGCCACTGAAGAGGCTGAGACAGGAGGATCACTTGAGTCCAGGGGTTCAAGGCTACACTGGGTAACATACCAAGATTTCATTGCCAAAATAAAAAAGTGGCTACTTTTTCAAGGGATTATAATACATCAGCATTTATGGTTCACTTATCCACAGAATAAAGTTTACCTTGCAATCTTCTGCTTTTAAATAAGGGTCTGGAGGCAAACAGGGAATCTTGGGAATTCATGGGCGAGCAGTGTAACAAGTAGTACTCCAGGTGGCGCCAAAGAACAAAGAGGCAGGTCTCTATGATAACTGTACTCCTGGTAAAGGACAGCAACCTCATGGTGTGTCTTTACACCCTAGCTTCTGAGGAGAAAAGACTGCACTCCCACAGTGATATAGCCCAGCTGTGGTCTGCCAGACAGTGAGGTTCCTCGAGGAGCTTCCAGGGAGAGCAGCAAGGGGCTGCGCAGGCAGCAGGCTGGGTGGGCACTAGCTCTCTGGAGTCCTTATGCCAGCCCTGATGCAAAGTTCTATAAATATGGTATTACTGGTTACTCAAAAAGAAAAATACTACAATTTGAAAATGTATTAGGCATTTACAGGAAAAAAACAGTAATTATGTCCCCTCCCACCTAGTTTTAGTGGCCAAATAATGTGACTGTCTGCAAACAGTTCCTTTTTTTTCTTTTATCTTTTCGAGACAGGATCTCAATTGTGCAGTTCAGGCTGTACTTGAGCTCACTTTGTAGCCCAGGCTGGTCTTAAAACTCTTAACAATCCTAAACTCTCAACGATCCTCCTGCCTCAGCCTCCCGAGTGCTGTGATTACAGGCATGAGCCACTATGCCTGGCTCAACAGTTCCTATACTGAAAGGTCTAGACTATAAAGGATACAAGAGCACAGGGAAAGCAGTTTAGCTCGATTGTTGATCAACTTCACCAAGCACCGTTTTGCCAGAACATATTTCTGGGTAGTGGAGATTTTATCAACACCAGCAGGCATCACAGACTGACACAACTAGGAGAAAAATAAAATAAATACATTATTAGGATGACAAACTGTAACAAATTTAACAAATCTGTCTACCATTAGTGGGTCACTGTGTTAAGTGCTGTGCAAAGTACTCAAATTTAAATATCCTTGCAGACCACAGTCTCTTTATGTGAAAGTGTGAGCCAAAGAAGCAGTCAGATTCGTAGCAGTTTACCTACTACCTTCCCCTGTCCAGGCAGCAGACACTTCCCACCTGTGAACGGCCTGAAGCTGAAGCATTTGTGACATGGGCCCAGAGCCTGCTTGTGCAAGGGCAAGAGAAACAGTGCCATGGAGCATTTCTCCAACGGCTGTTAGACGCCTTCTGAAGAAAATGAAATGCAGATGTCTACGGCACGAGGAACACAGTGATCGCCTGAAGCTTCCCCTGTCACACACACACGTTCATGGACACAGCTTCACAGAAGGCGGGCTCCAGTGACTGGTGGAAGCTGTGTGCTGCATAGGATGGCGATTCATCCTGCAGACACAGCCCTCCACAGCCCCAGGTTCTGCAACCAACTTACTGGTCACAGATACTTTTAAAAAGGACTGTGTCTGTACCCAACATTTTCTTGCCATTATTCCCTAAAAAATACAGCAGCAAACTAAGTAATCTAGACATCATTTAAAGTACACAGGAGAATGTGTGCTAAGCTGTACTTGAACTCTACACTGCTTTATGAAGGGACTTCACTGCCCTCAGATTTTGGTACCCTCAGGAGTCCTGGAATCAACAGCCTGGTAATACTGAGGCTTTGGTACTGCCAATACACAACAGGGAGAAAACAGCCAGACATAAACTATAGTTTCAGGAGTTACCTGAACCTAATTAGTAACTCATGCCTCACCCTATGCCTGTGTGTCTTGGGGCAAGTCATCCAAGACTTGTGCCTGTTTCCTCTCTTGAAAAATGGGAGTAACACTACCACCTGCCTCTGTATTCAAGTAGAACACACAGCTCAGGGCCTGTCTGTACGTGATGAGGAATTTTTCAGGAAGGCTGGTGTGAACTAGGGCTGGAGAAATGGCTCCATATTCAGGCTGCTTCAGGACACGAAGAAGCTTCGGCACTGCTCAGGGCGTGGCTAAGAAAGGTCTTACATGTAGTGTAGCTACCCCAAGTGGAAAAGAAGGCCAGTTGCTTAGGGAAGCAGCCTAGCAACCCAGCATCGTTTGCTACAGAGCAAGAGAAAGACTGGGTCACTGTGAGGAGGCATCAGATCTGATGTGCTATTCCACTTGTTCGAAAATTTCACGACATGGGTACTGAAGATGCTGAAGGCACAGTGTCAGTTACCTAAGTTCTACTACAAAAATATCTGCAAGAAAAAAACCCTAATTGCTCAGCACAGATTTTGTAAATTACTCAAAACTCTCAAAGGCCAGCTGCCGTTCTATTTTGAATGGGACTACCTGAGTATTTTTCAGTAGTGTCCATGCTTATGGAGCTGAGAAAAGGGCAGGCTCTTCTTCCAGGCCCACACAAGAATCACTCCAGTTCCTACACCGTAAATATCATCCTCCACTCCCACACAAGACCAGTAACCTCCCCTTAGTAAAAGCAATGGTTTCTCAAGTTCCCGCCTCAAGATTCATACCTCCTTTATCTCATCTGGGGGAAGCTGCTCTACGTTCTGAAGCTTGTTAACACTACGCCGGTGACTGTCATAATAGCTGAAGAAATCACTGGTGCTCTGTTTCAGCAGGTACACGATAATGCCCAAACCAGGCAGGTGCCAGTATGGAACCACCGGAACTTGGGTATCTAATACAAGGACGTAAAACAATGTTCTACTTATAAGAATTTTATATGAATTTTAAATGATCTCCTTAAAACAATGGATGCCCAAAATTGAAGCACATATAAATCATTATTAAAAGCAACTGAAGACAATGTTTAAACTACCATTGATAGTCCAAGGTACAAGTGGCCATGACCTAGAGGAATCAGGTCCATTTGTAAAGGTAGAGACCTTGAGAGAGAAGTATAGCTGGTGGACATCAGCAGAGCTTTTCTTTTACTAGGGACTTCTTTTACTGAGAACTTTGAGTTACACACCTCTACCTGCCCCATATATATATATAGCACAAACCACGTGTGTAACTGGGGGGGGTTTCTGACCCCAGGTGAATAATTTCCTTCCTCACTTAATGGCTCTAGTTACATGAATTTATTTTTAGTCCGCATTTTTCTGGTTACTCAATTGATAGTTCAAAGACACAAGAGGAATGCTAACTGAAATATTCCAAAATGTCACTGGATTTGAATTTTAACAAATCTTTTACTACAACTCCAGTTGAGCAGCAATACGCAATGATGTCTTTTATCTAGCTACCTTCCCATGAAAATTCAAAGCAGTGGGATGTCATTAAAGTCAGTATCAGAAGGAAGAAGAATTAAGGAACAATAATCGTACCATCCTAGACAAATTTGTGTAGTGTAACTGGAGTAATTTATTCTAAAGATTAAGAGATTTCTTGAAAATACTGGTAACAAGTTTAATGTAGAGATAATCATTTAATGGCCTTGCTTCCTATGTTACTAATTCCCTTAATTTTGTTTTAAAGTCAGATTTCATAAATCTTAGGAGATACACATTGTGGAAATTGCCTCCAGTCAGGATCTGCTCAATAAACTGGGCTTCCTAGGTTTTTTTTGCCAGTCTTCAGTGAGGATGTGACAGCCTTCAAAACGTAGGTGGTTACAGAGCTTCTCCTGGTGAAGATCTCCACAAAGAGCATGGCCTAATGCCGAGAGGTCCCCCAGCATTTCAGGGTTTCTCATCCACTAACTTGCTCAAGTCTAGAAAATATCAGGGCATTCAAAGGCTAAAAGACTCCAGATGATGATTCATGAGAAAGTGAAGTACAGAATCACGAGTATAGGACCACACGGGGTGAGAAGTTGAAGTGCTACAGGAAAGGGTCTTTGGGTCACCAGTAACAATAAATGTACTATGTGATAACAATCACAATCATAATAACCAAAATAATAACAGCTAGCACTAGGTATGCTGATTGGCAGGCTCCACTCTAAAGCACTTTCCATACATTAGTACATTTCCTTTTCTTTTAGTACATTTCTTACAATAAGTCCTTGAAGGAGAGTTTCCATTTTGTAGATAAAGAAACTTATCTACAAAAGTACAAAGGTACAAAGAGGGTACCTTTTCTGAAGTCATACCAACTATTACTAGAAGAACTGGAATTCTAATCAAAGTAATGTATCATCAACCTGTGTTCTTAACCACTAGGTTAAACTGCCTCTCTATTCTCAAACCTACCACATAACCTACCTGCTCAGGCTTGTAGAACTGGCAGAAGAAAGTGTGGTTTCTAACATAAAAAAGCCTAAGGAAAAATGGTGACTAATTTATAAATCTTTTAAGTATTAAATACAAATAATATAATGTGCCAGAATGCCTCAAAGGTGGTGACTAAATGCAAATGTCATCCTCATCAGTAATACCCTGTTACCGTATGATAAATGTCTCTGAAGAACCAATGACAAAATTACACTTTTGCTTGAGGATCTGATGTTCAGGTTGAGCTTGCTCTAACGCATTAGTTTCAGTTAGAGGTCTCCATCAAATAGCAGGAGACAGATGCTGGATGGAAAGCCAGAACCGTGATCCAATCCGAACAGTAGGTGCTTGGACCAGGGCTCAAAAGAAAAGATCAAATGCAAAAGGTCACAACAGGGAAAAGAACATTGTTTCTAGATCTTGACTGTGATAGTGGATATATAACTGTTTATTTTATTACCAAAATTATTAAAATTGTACACCTAAAATGGATACATTTTGTTGTATGAAACTAATACTTCAATTTTAAAACTATAACCCTATTCGCTAGGATATTTTATAGGAGTTAGAAGAGTTTTTCATATAATGTATATATAGTAAGGTTATAAATTCTAAAATAACATCCTCAGAAGCCTCCACCAAAGGCTTCCTGAAACCACCACCGGTCCATTCTATCACCACTACACCAAGACACTAACGGGCCCTGTCCACAGGACAATAGTTTCTGCCAAACCACAGTCCTACACATTCCAGATCTCCTCCATTTCATGAGGAAACCACAGGCTATGTCAGCCTACTTGGTGTTTAAATACTACTTTGCTCTATTATAGAAATTTGGTGCTATAATACAAAATGCAATTTAGACACCGAATTCAACTTCACCTGATTTAATACACAAACTATCTGTGGTATTTTTACATTTTTTTACCCCCACTTGTTTTCCAATCCTAGTTATTTTCTTTGGGATCTCAAGTCCTACTTAAGACTATACTCTCGGGCTGGGGATATAGCTCAGTGGAATAAGCGCTTGCCTAGCAAGCACAAGGTCCTGAGTTCAATCCCCAGTACCGCAAAAAAAAAAAAAAAGAGAAATAAGACTATACTCTCCACATGGCTCTTTCAGATACAGAAAACACTGAATGTCTCTATTCTCCTGAGTTCTCCAGGTTCATGGAAGTCTGACAATAGTACTGACTATATTTCTTTAAAAAGTCATTTAGAATTTCCTCATTAATGACTCATATAAGGAAAAAAAGCTGCATGTCACTAGAGCCAAGACAGAGAGCTGTCCTAATCACAGCAACGTCGTTCCACAGACAGAGAAAAACAAGGTGAGCTCACCTGGGCGTGGGCCTTCTCTGTTACTGCTTTCTGAGAGGCTGGGGGTGAAGAGACACACAATGTGCTGGAGGGTAGGGGAGCTCCAGAGTATGAGTGACTGGCAATACTCCATCACATTGGCACAGATCTACAATGAAAGAATAGCAGTAGCAAAACTATTAGCCCCTACAATGACTGCATGTCATAGAAACCTAGGTCTAAAGGAGAACAAGAATATAAATCAATTTATAAAATTATAAACCTTTTTGGGGGGGGCAATAGTGGGGATTGAACTCAGGGCCTTTATATTGAACTCCATCTCTAGCCTCCTTTTTATTTTGAGACAGGGTCTCATTAAAGCTCAAGCTTGTGATCTTCCTGCCTCAGCCTCCCAGAGTGCAGGATTAGAGACACGTACTACCAAGTGTTATTTATTACTTTTATCACACTTCTCTCAAAACACAAAAACCTTACAGCAGAGTTTCCTAACCCTCACCCTCCTACCTGCTGCATGGCCAACTCGATCTCATCTTTCTTGCTCACTCGGTCTCCATCCAGATTATCATCTTGGAATTTAAACTGACGCAGCCTGTCAGAACCACCAAAGCGACTTAGGAGTCCCAAGCACTGGCGCTAAAAAACAGAAAGATACTTTGTTCCTCTCTAGTTGAATGCATTTAAATTAGGGACATATTTCTTGAGGGATGGAAAAAAGAAACAGTGAGAAATGATACCACCCTTGAAAGCACCTGGTGTCTTACTTCCCACTGAGCCAGTGAAAGGCAGCACTTACTAGAAGATTACCAATTTGTTCAGCAGTTAAGCCCCATAGTCTGAATTTTTGGCAAAGCATTTTTATGTGTCAGATCAAAAAGAGGCACTAATTCTCTGGGAGACAATCATTAAATAATATACATGTCAATAAATAAATGAAAAGCAAGCAGAAAAAGGGTAAGAGGGCAACAAACCATGATAATTTGTCTAAGTCACTCATTTACAGAATGTTAAGAAAGAAAAGGACAGGACAGGACAGGATGGCTCCTCTTGTGGATGATTCCAAGGACTTGCAGAAGGGCTTAGGAACATACAGGTTGCTGTGGCAGATAAAATCCCACTGTTACCAGCTTGGAAATGTTGGGGATACAATTGTTCCTATGGTTCTCAGAGGAAAAAGACAAGCTTTTCAAGGATAGAACACAGGTTTGGATTCAGTGTGGGTTCTATCAGCAAGAGTACTTTTTGCTATGTGATCAGAGAAAAATTACTTCATTTCTTCAACCCTTTATGGTCACATTTTTAAAGTGGTAGTAATTTCCGTCTTATAAGACTGGTAAGATTACATGAGACACTGGTTTATATTTAATGTGCTTATTAGCACAACATTCTGTACTTAGTATATAGTAAAAACAGATTCTATAAAATTGATTAACATATACAGTCAACCAAAAACAGGACACATCAGGAAAAGAAGAACTTGTATAACTATTTTATTAGTAAGTTTCCTGAGACATCATGAGATTAACACAACTTACTTTTGGCCTCTATAATTACAAGAGGTGCTCAAAGTGGTGACCCTTAGCTTCTAGGTATTTATTAGGATGATGAACTGAAATAGATATGCATTTTCGGGCAGACTCTCCATGTGTGTATACATACACACACAAATATGCACATACATATAAATACAATGTCTTATTTGAACTGATGTTAATTTAATTGGGAGGGGGAAGTTATTAATGAGATTATAACACAAACCTATTTTGTCAAAATGGTCCGCTTTTAAAAACTTATAAATGGTGCTTGCTCCTCTTATAGATAAAAACAGATGTACTTAAACATGCCCAGAGATTATAATCTACCAAAAAGATCCTTTTCTCTCTGCTGATGAAAAAAACTAGAAAACTCAAAACAAAAATAAAACAGTATTTGGGTTTTGTTGGTAAAAGCGCAACTCTTTCTGAGCTGGGCACAGTGGCTCACACCTGCAATCCCAGCACTCTGGCCTTGAGCTCACCAGGCAGCCCAGGCTATCCTTGAACTCACAGCTATCCTCCTGCCTCGGCCTCCCAAGTGTTGGGATTACAGGCATGTGCCACTACGCCTATCTAACCCATCCTTTTTTCTTAACTTTTCCAGTTTTCAAAAGAACAATGTTAGGGCTGGGATGTAAGCCTGACACCAGGTACTTACCTAGCAAGTGTGAAGCTAAGCAAGTCCTCTACAGTGGCTCACACTCTGCAATCCCAGCAGGAGGATCACAAGCACAAGCCCAGTTCTTAGCCACTTAGCAGGACCCTGCCTCAAATAAAAAATAGAAACTGGGGACATAACTCACCGCAAAGGTCCTGGGTTCAATCCCCAGTACAGCAAAGAAAGAAAAATAAAAAGTGCAACCCCTTCTGGAGAGATATATGATAAATATTTTATTTCAAAATGTATTATGTATATATCCTTGGACTTAGTTATACCTTATATGGGATTTGGTTCAGAATTTAAAATATGTCCACAAAAATGCTAATGACAATATTTTTCTTTTGTGATAGTGCTGAGGACCAAACCTGGGGCTTCACACTTGCTAGGCAAGTATTCTACCATCAAGCTATATCCTAGCCCTAGTATTGTTTTTTTGAAAACTGGAAAAAAGAAAAAAAGGATGGGTTAGATGGGTGTGGTGGTGCATGCTTATAATCCCAGCACTAGGGAGGCTGAGGCAAGAAGATAGCTGTGAGCTCAAGGCCAGCCTGTACTACATAGCAAGACCCTGTCTCACAAAACAAAAGCAAAAACAAACAAACAAAAAACCAGAATATACATTCAAATATGAAATTACTCCATAGCCAATAAAAAATGAAGATGCACATATCATAGCAAGGCAGGAAGCTTCCAGAAAGACTCACAAAATATCTGATAAACTATCTGGTACGTTTGAACATACTGACAGTTCAACCATAGAGGAGAGTTTAAAGATAAGAGAGAAATAAGTACAAAGCAAAAAAAAAAAACAAGGCAGCAGCAATTTTTAACTCTAGGAAAAATAAAATACTACACAAAAAGTAACAGTATTGTTTATGGCTTAATAAAAGAAGACAGTCATAATAATGAAGCACTAAATATTAATATAACCAAAATTATAATCATATTGACTTTTGGAGGAGGTCATGGAAAATAGATACATTGTATGGTGGAAGACAAGGAATAAAGCAATCTAAATTCTCAGCTTTCATGGGAAACCAAAAGGTGATTCACAAAATGAGAACAATCAAGTAGTAGCAATGTTGCAGATAACAAAGAATTCGAACAGTTAGAGGAGCTGCCCAATACTGGGAACGGGCTGGGGAGGAGGGTCAGAGGACTGCTACGTTTCCTAAGGGAGCTTAACAATGCTAAAGAAAAAAGGGTGAGTTACCTGGAATCTTCCAATATGGCCCTGGAGCTCCATCAGAGATCCTTCGTTTACATCCACATCAAGTTCACTCAATATACCTATGAAATTGGGGTAACTTTTAGTATAGTTTTATACTAAAGTAAAAAGCTAGGGTCTCATACTTTATACTCTTTCTGTGCATGAACAGACTTGAGAAACCTGGACATGGAAATCTTGAGAAATAAGCTTCCTCAAACACTGCAGGTGCCTTCCATATAACACCAGCTAAGAGCCCTTCATATAATATTAGAACACGTACATTTATATGAGTACAGATTGGTGATTTTGAAACCCATTTTAGTCTTCAAGAAAATTCAAACTTTTACTTATAAAAAGTGTAAAAACTTTCTAAACTCAGTAATTATTTTCTAATTCAAGAGCTTATACAGCACTTACAAAATGAATGAGGTTCATCAGAAAAGGAAAGGAGCCAGTGTACACTGTACACTGAGGAATGACGGTGGGAGAGAGAGGGAGACTCGCAACACAACTAAAAATATCAAGAGAAGTGAAATGCTGGGACTCATGAATAAAGCCCGAGTCTTTATTGAGGGAGGGAGGGAGGGAGGGAGGGAGGGAGGGAGGAAGGAAGGAAGGAAGGAAGGAAGGAAGGAAGGAAAAGGAAGAAGGAAGGGAAGAAGGAAGGAAAGAAGGACGGACGTATGATGGATGTATGTACACTCTGCAGTGAAGTTATGTAAATATAAGAGCTGAAAGTATACTGTAGTTATAAGACTGGGTGGAAACATTATAAAATCTGACAAAGTGAAAACAATATAAGCAAACCTGAAGGTGGAAGAGGAAATGTAAAAGTACCTATTCCTTCACCAGTTACATCTGGGAGTTAATTAATTTTTGAAATTTATATGTAGTGAAGAAATTATATTAGAAAAAACTGACAAGTCTTAATTTTTCATCTTTATTCTTAATCATAGTGACCTTTTAAGCGCTAATATCTCTGTACTTCTGCTGTGAAGAAACATTTGCCTAGAACACTGCAATTTCTTCCTTCCATTAAGTTTTCTAAAATAGCATGTAAAAAGTACAGGTAGTTCTTTTCTTTTAAGTCAGTACTGTGTGTCCATTTCTCTCTCTCTATTTGTTAATTTCTTTGAAACACAATTTTCATTGTTAATTACCTACTTGAACTTTACTAATTTTTCATAAGGAAAATACATCATTTTTATAAATATAAACATTATTTAAATGTAGCTGACTGTTAGAAGTATCCATTTCACATGAGTACAGTATGACACACACTGATTCTATTTTGCTGTGTCAGTCTGTAAAGAATTCTTAAAAGTCCACTGGGTACACTCAACTCACCAGGAAGTGCTGCTTTGCTTATAATCCCGGTCAGCAGAGCCAGTTCCTGCAAAGAACCAGCACTGATATCCTGGCAGCGCAGAATGGTTTGGATGGTATCAGAATGCGAAATGAGAAACTGCAACACCTGAACCATGGAGCGTGCAGAGCACAAAGGAAAGCAGAAGAGTAGACAGTTACATGATAAATGTATAACTCACCTTCACAATACTATAGCAAGTAAGCAACGTAATGAGGAAGAGTAATAAAATCAACTGTTTTCTATGCTCCCATAATTTATTTCTTCAAGAAGCAAACATTTAACTAAATTCACAAGAAAGCCACAGGTAAGAATTATTTCGAAGTTTATAAATTATACTGTACTGTACCACTGGAGGCTATCATAGGAGAGTAACTTGGAAGTACATGTGAAAACTATTATTTGACACCTATTTCTTTCTTTCTTTTCTTTTTTTGCCTTTGTGAGACAGGGCTTCACTATGCAGTTCAGGCTGGCCTCGAACTCACAGCAATCCTCCTGCCTCAGCCTCCTAAGTGCTGGGTAACAGGTGTGCACCACCATGCCTGGCATATTTGGTATCTATTTTATTTCTTTTACTGTTTGTTCCAATGGGAATGAATATAAAATGGCAACTGAATTCAAGAAGCTGCTCTATGCAAAGTCTGACTGGCACAACATGACATTCTCTCAGCACTTTCACCTTGAGTATCTCAACTCTTCCTTCAAGGCAGAGACTAAACCAAAGCAAGCTGTGCATCTCAATCAGAGCAATTTAATATAATCCTGGCCTCAGACCATAGTCATCTTATATCAGTGTCACAATGCTACTGAAAACTCTTGGTCTCAATAAAGAAGATAAGGAGAAAACTCCTGTGGCAGCCATCTGTGCAAGGGTGCACTGTCCCCGAGATTGCTGCAGAGTGATTCAGGGTGTCGCTTTAGGAACAGCAGCACACACCTGCCCCCCAGAGATGGCTCTGAGCCACAGCAGAGAAAGCACACAAAATTACCAGAAGACAAAGCATTTCAGGATCCAGGTCCTGAGGGCATCACAATAAAGCAACATAATAAAAGACTAAATTCATGATGATAAACTCAATTCATCAATGATTAAAATATATAGTATGCTGTTGGGCATGGTGGCGCACACCTGTAATCCCAGCACTCAGGAGGCTGAGGCAGGAGGATCGCCAAGAGTTCAAGGCCAGCGTAGGCTACATAGTGAGTTTAGGACCAGCCTGAACCACATAGTGAAACCTGGTCCTCCCCACCAAAAAATTATATATATAGTGTTAATATAAGCAAACAGAAATACATGTTGGAAAGTTGCAATGAAAATAAATCTAATTTCTGGTTCTTAAACATTTTTCTTAAAGTGTGTTTACATTTCCTAATGAAAAGCATTTCTGACAGAAAATTCACTTCTTTAAATTACCGAGTGAGCATTTTATTCTGTAGAAATCACATATAAATGTGGCACTACCTTGTATTTTCTGCAAGGCCTAGCATATCTTTCAATAAATACCTAGTTAAATTGTACCTTAAAGATCAGATTATGCCTACTACAATAAGTATTTTCTTTTCAGAGGAACAAATTTCCATCTCTTCTTTCTACCTCACAGTGCGGTGTTCTGTTCAAACAAAAGCAGAAAGAGGGGCCACTGGAGCTCACCTGCAGGTCCAAAGCCCGTTTCTGTGCCTTGCTCTGCCTCAGAGGGGGACGGAGTTAAATCCTTTCAGACTGTCCTATGCTGTAGGCCTCTGTGTCTGCAGTCAGAGGACTCTGGACTGCGCAGTCTAAACAAACATGCATTCCTCTTACCTGCCCCGCGGCCTGCAAGTGCTGCGCCATACTAGACGTGAGGACCACCTGGCACAGCTGGAGCGCAGGGAGGAGAACCTGACGGTAGCGATCCAGGGGTGACGGGATGAACATCAGAGAGTCTCTTACGCTGAACACGCTTGACGTTTCAATCACACAAGGAGAGAGCCACATTGCGAGAATGAGGGTTTGCTCTTAGTAACTCCTCACATCAAACACATCAAAGCCATCTGATTAAGACGCGACACTACTACAGGCAAGAGGGCTTTGCAGCCTGTATGCACCATGGTGCTTCAGGTGTTCACCTACACCTATAGCTTAGTAAAAGGGAGTTAGCTGAATTCTGAAAAATCTTGTTAAGGAAACTGAAAGTTAATGCTGGAAACATCTCAGACACATTTATTTTTCTCCCATGTTCCCAGAGCCACAGAGACCATGAATAAGAAATTGATAAATGATAAATGATAAATATTTTTCCCCAATGTCCTTTGAGGCAAAAATGCATCCGCATATTCCATTATATAAAATGAGATTAAAAGAAAGTCAAACAGAGGTTGTAAAATCACTTAGAAAATGCAGTATTTGCCTGTTTAAGAAGGAATGGAAGGAGAATATAGAAATAAAAGGAAATAAATGAGAGGATCTGTACAGACAGTGATAAAGTGACATTATGACATGAACTAAGGACACTCAACTCTACATAAGGTAAAAACAGAAACTACATTTAAAACTTTTATTTATAAAAAAAAAACTTCTTTTTTTTTGAGACGGACTTTGTAGCTCAGGTTTGCCTCACACTTGTGGCAATCCTCCTCCCTCAGCATCCCAACTGCTAGGATCACAGGCATGTGCCACCATGCCCAGCTGTTTAAAACTTTAGAAAGCAATGCCAAAATAATTTTTCTCCCCATGGAGGGGACATAGTTCTGCAGATAAGCCTGAAAAACTCAAATACTCGATTTGGCAATCAATCTTCTGAAAGCAATTACTAAGCCCCAACTTAAATAACATTTACTGATATAAAAATATGCTATTTGCTTAAAAATGCTGCAGTTATAGCTGGGTCTGATGACACACACCTGTGATCCCAGACTCGGGAGGCTGAAGCAGGTGGATCACCAAGGTTCATGGCCAGCATGAGCTACATAGTGAGTGCAAGGCCAGACAGAACTCCATAGCAAGACTCTGTCTCAAACAAACCAACGAAAAAAGCTACAGTGAAAGAAAGAACTGATGCATGAATACGCCAAAATAAACTCATTATTCTGTAAAACTAATATACGCTAATAAAATTGCAAATTGAACTATTCTATATTCAAATTGAAAAGACTGAAATGCTTTCAACTTGAAAATAATTTTATTTAAAGCTTTTCAGTTAGTAAACAGTAGGTGAAGTATTAAAATAAGGCAGAAGAAAGATCTGAAATATCATTCAAATTACTAGGAAACTCACAAATTATAATTCACATGCTACTCACAAATTATAATTCACCAAGGACCACTGTAACTGAAATTAAGTAGTTCTACTGAACAAAATACTAAGGTTGGGAGGTACACACTTACTAACAGAATTCTCTCCCATTTTCCTCTTATATTACTACTTTAAATGGAAAGCATTAGGGACTTCCTTTGAAACTGATTAGCAACTTCCATTTATTAGTAAACAACAGGGGCCTATGACTCCTCCCCCCAAAAGATGGAAGGGTACTGCTTAAAGCCAACAGAATTATAACTCAATGGCAATATTATGTTTAGAATTTTTATTTTTTACTTGTTTTGCTTTTCTAATACTGGAGATTAAAGCTCCAGTTTAACATATGGGTAGGCAAATGCCCCACCACTGACATACAACCCCAGCCCTAGAATTTCCTTTCTCCTTAAAAAGCCTTTACTGTGAGCTTACCCAGGCCAGTGAAGGTGGCCACTTACCTATGTGGGTCCACTTCTGGGCGCATGTCATACACTTGGCACTGTGCCAATCTCACAATCACCCCAGACCTCAGCAGCTCCAAAGCACCCTGCTGTATCTTAGCCACTCTCGTGAGGAACGCCTAGGAAGTCACAGAAGAAAATGATGTTATCATCATATACAAAGGGCCCCTGCAAAAGTGAGACACTTTCATGGCACATTTCCTTTTTTTTTTTTTTTTTGAGACACGGTCTCACTATGGCCTTGAACTCACTATATAGCCCAGACTGGCCTTGAGTTCATGGCAATCCTCCTGCCTCAGCTTCCCAAGTGCTGGGATTAAAGGTGTGTGCCACCATGCTAGGTTCCACATTTCTTATTTTTAACCACTACTTCAATATAACTGCAGCATTCTTAAGCAGATAGCATACTTTTCTATCAGTAAATGCTACAAGGACCCCATCTCCTCCTTTCTCATAGGACTTTTATGACTCAGGACAATGTATCTGCAGGCCTGCATACAATGCTTTGCAGGACTTAAAAAATCAATTAAACTCTAGTCTGTGTCATTATCATGTAGTCTTACAGTGGGCAGATAAGTTGATCTTGCTGGGAGCTATGTCTCTACTACTTAATATCATACCCAGCATGTAGTAGGTATTTAATAAATACTTGCTTAATAAGTAAATGAAGGAGAGAAAGAAACTAATGTCTTTATTGTTTCCAATACTGTAACATTTATGGTAAGTTTAACCAGAAGAAAATGAAAATTAAAATATTTGGAGTCTAAGAAATGAGAAGTATATGTGCCATTGAAAATCCTGTGATTAAACCAGAACCAGCACAGAGAGGGAAAGCAAAGAAGGAAAAAATTTTTTTAAAAAGTGACAGAAGGAAAAAATGAAAACAAAGCTTTTGTAAATGGGGAAGGAGAAGGAGGGCTGAAGGGAGGGTAGGGGAAGGGGAAAAAGAGTAGAACCAGCACATTGAAGTTTGCCAATAGTTAACTAACACATTCAGAACGTTCTGGAATTCCCTGCTCTCCCTCACAGAACAATGAGGGTTTCACTGCTATCACCAGCAGCCTCAGTGAGTAAGCAGCAATCTTTTATCCAGTTAGCCTTCTCACAATTTCAGTTGATCTTTTTGTATATTTCAGAAAATACATTAATTGCACAGATCCCCAAATTTTAAAATTCTTTTAAAAAGATTACACTTTACATTATAAAAATACAATATATATGGCATCTTATATCTAATGACCATTGAGTCTTACCATTTTGGACTCGTAAGTGTAAAGGGCTTTTAAAGGGGGAGGCTGCGGGGTGAGCAAGCTCTGCAGAGTGCGGTCATCCTCCAGCAAGCTGTCCACGAGAACCTTCAGGTAGCCGCTGTTGGAAAGGTACAGAAGCCACTGCTGCTGCTTGTCCACAGACACAATCCGGTCAAGGAGCGCGAGGGCCAGCATCTGCAGGAAGACCAACCCAAAGGCCGCACTCACCAACGGAGCCAAAATCAATACCAGCACCGGCGGCTAACTGCAGGTATTTAAGACTTCCTCACAGGGAGAAAGCCGCCTGTAGTAAAGTTTCCTGCTTTTTTAGAAGCTGAAAACTCTATGTATCCAAAATCTCAACTTGCTAAGAAAAGCTTTCAGGATAAAGTTCTATTTCTGAAACAAAACCTAACACGTCAATATAACAACATTAAATATACCTTAATCAAGGCTAGACATTACTTGTTAGAGAAGTTTTTCAAGTAGTTTTTTTTCTCCTGATTCTACGGTTTGATGTGCTCAGTAGAGAAAACCCAGACAAGTACATAAACACACAATCTAATAAATGGAAGAAGATAGGCTATCCATTTTGGCCTATCTCCTTCCAGTATTTTTTCTAGGAATAAAAATACTTTAAAATGTTTTCACATAGTTGAGAGATTACTACATAATTTATATTTTATCCTATTTCTCAAATTCTGTTTTTAATGGTCTTCAAGTAACATGACGCAAATGTATATAATATTGTTTGGTGCTTGAGTCAAACTCAGGACCTTGTACTTGCCAGGCAGGTGTGGCACCACTGAACTATCTCCCCGGCCCCTATAATTTTCCAGTATGAGGAAATTATCTTCCCATTACATTAGCAGCAGCATGCCACAGTATTTTAAGGAAATACAGTATAAATGCAAATTCTCTTCCACAAAGCATTCAGGCAGAGAAAGATATATTCAGTAGAAGGGCAATTTACTCAGATTCTCTGAAACCAAGATCTTTGTTAACCAGCATCTTTGTTGCTTTTACCAGTGTTGTTATACCAGCTAACTTCAAAATTAACAAAAAGATAATTCTAAGGGGAAATTCTGCTTGAAGATTCTAAACTGAGTAAAATCTGAATAAACAAAACAGAAGTGCCATATTATAGCAAATTCACCATAATATATTCTAAAAAGGAAGTAATTCTCAATATGTAACATTCACCGTAAAATCTGATGGTGTTTGTATCTTCAAAATGTCAAATAACTTAATAACAATACTAAACGAGAGTTACAGCTGGGATAGCATAGACATACACTCCCAGTACTCTAAGAGGCTAGGGCAGTACGATTACAAGTTTGAGTCCCATCTGGGCAACTTAAGGACTCAGAGAGACCTTGTCTCAAAAATAAAAATAAAAAAGGGTAAGGGAAGGGATGTAGCTCACTGTGAAGCCTTGGGTTAAATCCCTAGTAGAGAGGTGGAGGGCAGGAGAAAAAAAGGTAAAAAATAAGAGTTACTTTACCCTTCCAATCTCATGACCGTCACAGGCATCACGACAGACCACTTCCATGAGGGCAGCCCCATAACTTTCAATGATGGCTATGTTTTCGCGCTGCAGTTTACTAAACACATCTTCAGGGGCTGTCAGCCTCTCCCACATGGTTTTCTTAGCTGAAAGGATTAAAACAGAAAAAAACACTCCCATAGAGAGCAGCTCAGCTGCTGAGTAATTCTACTTCATAAGCAGCAAAAAAATACTTCCAGCACTGCATATCCAGAAAGGGCGGCTGGTTAATGAGTCTGGACAGGCGAACCACTAGAATGCAAAGCATGTATGCCAGGTTTGTACACAGACATAACAGTAGCATCAGGAAAAAGATACGCTTCTCTTTTCTGTTCTTTTCTTTCCTTCTGTGTGTGTGGTAACGGTGATTGAACCAGAGCCTTTGTACTAAGTTACACTCCATTTTTCATCTGAGAAAGGATCTCCTAAATCACTGAGTTAACCAGGTTGGGCCTGAAATAACAATCTTGAAAATAACAATCTTTCTTTTCTTTTTCTTTATTTCAAAGACAAAAGAATGGAGACATATAAAAGCAGAATAACACAATAACAATACAGGAAATACAAAACTATAGAGAAGATAGTAGGGAATTAACACTGGATGCTGTATTACATAATGTTATCTTCGTATTTGTTACTCAGTTATACAGATGATGGCTCATTCGATTAATCAATTTTCTCCACCCTCATCTCCGTTGTTCTCCCTCCCAATCAGTCATCTTTCCTCTGATAATAACTGTACTTTTTGACTTATTTACTCCCTTGGGCTCACATTGGGAAGAGACATGGCTACTTCAAATTATGCTGTAACAAACATGTGCACACAAATTGCTA
>PVLD010012838.1:0-58539 GCA_004027595.1 Dinomys branickii
CGCTAGGGAGAGGATGTTTCTGTGCACTCCCGGCACCCTTGCAAGGCTCCCTGAGAGGCTTTGCAACCGACCAAGTCACTTAATGAAGTGAGCAGCCCTGCTGTGTCCCTGGCTGAAGCATTTTCAGAGTGCACTGCTGCACTGCACAAGAAATCTTTTATCTTCCTGAGTGGTTTGGCCTCTTGAATCTTTAACCTGGTATTTCTCCCCCACATCCCCTGATCCCCGCCCACTTTTTAAACTTGCAAGCCGTTTACAAAAGGAAGTTCTCAAAAGAGGTCCACGCTCCCTGCAACTTGTCACTTTTGCTGATGTGGAATTCGTCTGGTGACGTTCATCCACTCTACTAGCACATTTTCAGGAGGTTCAGTAGTATTTTCCTAGCTACCCCGAGTCTCTTAACTTCCTGAGCGCATTGCGTGTTCCAGACCACTTTATTGCTTAGTTCCATTCGCAAGTGGAAGTCAGCAAATGTTTTGGAGACACCCTCCATGGGCCGGGAGCCCTGCCAGGCACCTGGGGTACAAGAGGGTGTGACAAAATCCCCAGTCCTGTGGGTGGAAGTGGGGCCCCGCCAAGGACTTCCTACCGCCTTCTAGGCAGGGTGCCCCCACCGTGCCAATACTGGTCTCTCGGTGACTGTCCTGCTGACAGCCTGCCCCAATGGGCACCACAGGCCACACACAGCATGACCCCAATAGCCCAGCATCATGTTGCAAACTGAGACTTGGAGGGAGAAGCAGGGCCCAGGTCACACGGTTAACAAGTGACAGCAAGGTTCGAATGGAAGTGAATTGATTCCCAAGCCCATGCTCTCTGCCAATCTATTTTATCACCTCCCAGCCCAGGAGAGACCAGGGGAAAGAAATGAAGACGTGTGTGTGTGTGTGTGTGTGTGTGTGTGAGAGAGAGAGAGAGAAAGAGAGAGAGAGAGAGAGAGAGAGAGAGAGAGAGAGAGAGAGAGAGAGAGAGAGATCTGGAATCCTGAGAGTAGGATAAAGTTTAATTTTCTAAGGTTCCACTCGTTCCTCTCCAGAGAATGATGCTCAGCCTCAGGCTCAGCTGCCCCCTGTCCCCAGAGGATTCTTGAGAGACTGCTGTGCTTTAGACTGGCTGCCCTGGCTTCTGCAGGCGTGGCTTGTGAAAGATGTTGCCACACTGAAAGGACCAAACACGTGGCCTTGCTTCCACTTCAAGCTCTGCCTGTCCCCTGGAGGTGTCCCTTCCTGGGACTGGCCACTCGCTTCCAGTTGTACCCCTTGTAGATGTGCAGCAGAGACTGGGAGGAGATGCAAGGGGCCTGAGCCATGTGGGCTGGAACTTACTAGAAGGCCAGGATGGGGCACCAGGTAAACATTAACTTTCCCTGTTACACACATTTAGCAACACAATATGGCGTTCAGTGAGGGGATTCCACATCCAGGGCTCATCTAGGAAGGCCCAGCACCAAGGTCAGCTCTGGCACCGGTCCTGGTAGTTACTGGTGCTGTGTGTGCCCCAGTGCCCCCCAGTGAGTCTGGGTGACAAGGACTCACAGAGGGAGGGCGGTAAGGCCTGGTGCACTGGGCCATCTAGGAGCTGCATAACCAATTGGAGTATTTACAGTCACTGCTGTGGTTAGTGACATTATAAAACAGTAATGGGGGCTGGTCTTTCAGGGCGGGAAGGTGCTGGTCCTCAGAGCCCCCCTCTGCCATCTGGGGTGAAAGATTAGAAACTCAGCTGAGATGGACCCCCGACAGCCCCTGCTCTGCCTCACTTTCTCTCTCTTTCTTCTTGTTTCTCTGAAGCCTTGACAGCTGAAATAATGGGAACGGGAAGGAGACAGAGGTGGGGAGAAGGCGCACAGGGACTCCCCTCGGAAAGGAGGAATGTTAATGGAAAAGGGCTCTGAGGCTGGGCTTGCAGACAGAGCGTGGTTTGATGAACTGCACAAAAGCTGCGAAGTCAGCTCGTCAGAGAATCACTGGGCGGCTGTCAGACGGGGCTTTCCTGGTGCTAGTTCCGGTTCTGCAGCTCGCAGAAGCTTCAGGGCTGCTAAAAATGGAAAGTGGCCAAGCATTCACCCCCTGGCCCAGCCAGCAGCCTTCCTTGTCGGCCCTTGCTCTTCCTCAGGCAGCCACAGGGGAGAAATCTAATCAGATGGCTGTATTTTGAAATTTGCTCAGCAGTGATAAAAATAAACTCCAAGGGTCTACATATTTGATCAATTTACTTTTATCCTTTAATCGAATAAGGCTCAGCCCTGCAATCAGAAAGAAAAACATTTTGCTAAGCATTTCATTTCTCCAGTGATTCATGTAGCAGTGGGCTCAAAGCTGACAGGATAGGGGTAAGGCATTTAATGCTGGAATCATTTTTATGACCACATCACAGGAGGCTGGAATGGCTTTTAAGGTGCCTCCTATTTTTAATCACAAACACACAGAAAGCATCCTTCACTCACAAACTTTAGACAAGCTTGAATTGGAATGTCAGAATTATAATATCATTATCAACAACCACAGGACTGGCTCTTTTTTCCCCCCCTTTTCAGACTGTAACTCCTTCTGCATCCTTGGTGGTTTTGATAGACTTGAGAGGAAAGTGTTTCAGAAAGCAGATAACAAAAGTGTATGCAGCATGAGGCTTCCAACACCTGAGGCTCTTGCACTATTCAGGCTGGTCCCTTTCCAAGGGTCAAAAGGATTCCCCGCAAGCAGGGACATCTGCAGAAGACCAGGATGTTTCAGGGACAAACACATGGCCTCCCACAGTCATCTGCAGAGGCATGTGGTCCCTACTGCTAGGGCGCAGGTCGTCCCTCCCCAGCTACCCAGAGCTCCAAGGACTCCAGAGGCAGAGAGAGCAGTCGGGGAGTGGGGGCAAGAGCAGGAGGAGGAGCTGTCCAGAGGCTTCTGTGGGGATTTTTGTTTGGCAATACTGGGGATGGAGTCCAGGCCATTTGTGCTGAGCTGCCTCCTGGGCCCTTTTCATTTTTTATTTTGAGACTGTCTCAGTAAGTCACTATGTTGCCCAGGCTGGGCTGAAATTTGTAATCCTCCTGCCTCAGCCTCCCAGAGTGCTGGGATTATAGGTATGTGCCACCACACTCAGCTTCAGGAATTTTTAAGGAGGGAGCATGATGTGGTGAGAACACATGAGCTTTGGATCTGAATAAATCAGGGTTCAAATCCTGTGCCAAGTTTTCAGCAGTCCGAGTTTGGATTACTTACTTACTCCATCTGAGCTTCAGCTTCCCATAGGTAAAACGAGAACAGAACACATGGTACATTGGGTTACCAGGAGAATTAATAACGGGTTTTAATCTTAGGACAGTCTCTAAAATATAGCAGGTACCTAATAACAGTTTTCCTATCCCCTCTTGCCCTGCAACTCCTTCAAATGGAAGAAAGCAGAATAAAGAGTGTGCTGCCCAATTTAAGTCTTTGCTTTGGACTCTGATACTCCTACACACTTCACTGCTGTCTCCAGGGTAGAGTCCGAAGCCCCTGGCAAACACCCTTGCTCTGCCGAATCCCGCCCAGCCTAGAGTAAGGCGACATCTCTCCTTCCCCACGCACATGGTTGCCTCCTGCCCATCACCATCTGACTGTCCTGACTCTCTTCCCTGCTTCTTTTTAAATTTTATTTTAAAGGGGAAAAAAATAAAATGATATTTAAAAAAAAGATAATAGGAGGGTAACAATGGTTAATATATTGGGTATTGTTACTCAGAGTGCAAGATGTTGGCATTTAATGGTCCAAGCAATATTAGCACAAACCTTCCTTTCAGTGAACTAAGAGAAATTAGCAGTACAGCTATCTTAACTATTATGTATATTTTTTCCTTTTGCTTTTCCCTTCTTTTCTCCATTCCCCCATCCCAGTTTCTCTTTCCTTTTAAACTTTCTTCCTATTTCACAATATCTATTGTACATTTTGGATCTTATTTACTCTTTCAATTTCTCACACCAGGGAGACAAATACCATGTTTACAAATGTGAGTCTGATTTATTTCACTTATGAGTGTGGTCTCCAGTTGCATCCATGTACCTGTATAAGTCTCCAGTTTATCCTGCATTATGGCTGAGTAGTACTCCATTGTATAAAAAGGCCACATCTTTTTACCCATTCTTCAGTTGATGGGCATTTGAGTTGTATCCAAGATTTATTACAAATTCTGCTGCTATAAACACGGGTGCATATATATTGCTGTGGTACGATTATTTTAATTCTTCTGGGAAGATACCCAGAAAGAATAGCTGAGTCAAATAGGACTTCAAGATCCTAGTTTTCTGAGGAATCTTCACTCTGATCTCCACAGTGGTTGCACCAGTCTCCACTCCCACCAGCAATTCTTCCCTGCTTTTGCTTGTGGTCCTCTCTCTGGCTACTCGTGGAAACCCTACAGCTCTGCTCACTTGTGCTTCTCATCTTGGGGCAGCCACAGGGCTCCAGGCACTGTGGCAGGAGGTAGAGACCCAGGCACGAGACCTCTGCCCTGATCCGAGTGGGTTAACATTGTAGTGCAGGTGGAAGAGGAGGTCTCTGCGAAGGAAAACTTGATATAAACAAGGGAACCCCAAGGTCTGCGGGGAGAGATGTGTGTGGGGAATTATTCTGCAGCTGAGTCAGAGGCATGGAGAAGGACCATATGAGGGAGCATCAGTCCTGAGCCACAGCCCATAGCTAGAGGAAGCCAGAGCAGGCTGGAACTTCTAGGAAGGAATGGCTGAGGGGGAGCAGTCAGCATGGCCAGGGCTCCACCCACCCCTGCATGCAGGACAAGCTTCTGCTCCTCTTCTTTAAGTGGACCGGCCAGCTACTGGCCCCTAGGATGGAGAAGGTGGGTGAAGTGAGCCCATAATCCTCCTGCAGAGCTCTGGCCACACAGGAGGTGCTGGGCGAGTATTGGCGATTCTTTCTTTGTTCCTTGTTCTCAGGTGTGACTGAAGTGCCAGCTCTTCAACTCAACTCTGCCAGACACTCTGAGCCCATAGTCCTTCCTTGGTCGTCTCCTGGCACATGATAACCCTTTCCTTGGTGCTTGTCCTAAGGCCTCCTGGATGACTGTGTGTCCCACTACTTCTGTCCCTGCCTGATGATGTCTCTACCTCCTTCCTCAGGAGAGACACAGCCCTCCGAGCATGGTGGGTAATCACTAGAAGGCTGTCCAGTGGGTGAATGAATGGGGACACCTGTCATTAAACAGCTGACAGTGGATGATTGATTTTAGTAACTTTACAGCCACAGTCCAGTGTTTTTCATACTTATCTGTGCTGTTGATGCACTCAGCAATGCCAAACGTGTAGGGGTGTGTGTGTGTGTGTGTGTGTGTGTGTGTGTGTGTGTGTATGTAAGTGAAGCAAAACAAAAATTAGGAAACAGTAGCTCACTTTATTACTACAGTATACCCAATAGGCTCTAATGTTGTGTTTTAAATAATTTTTGTAAAGAGTTTTAAATTTACAAAATTGTGAAGATTTTATAGTAAATAGTCATACCCGGTGTCCTCTCTTCTTAGGTCTTTCATCAGTGTGTTTTTAACAACTAATGAACTAATATTGATACATTTTTAACCAAGTCCATACTGAGTTTGTTTTTTGTAATGTACTTTTTCTTTTCAGGAACCCATTCTACAGTTAGATTTCATCTCCCCTTAGCCAGAATGGTATAAGAGAGACACACGAGTCTTTTGCGAGCCAGGAGAAGAATGTCATGGCTTGTATCTAAATACCCATGCAAAGCCTCCTGTGGCCATAGTGGGGCTTTTTGGAGGGGGCTGTATCTAAGATGGGTGCTTCTGGGGTTAAGGATGTGATGCTAAGATTGATTCATGGTAAGGCTTCCCCAGCCTGGGTGTGAGTGCTACCGGCCCTATGGGCGTGCAGCCTGGATAAATACGAGGGACAGAAAGACAATTGCTATGGTTACTTGGTGCCTGCTGCTTGCTATTTGCTGCTTTGCTGACTTCTGCCCACCATGGGCTGTTTCTCCTCTGCAGTGCCTCTCTGCCCTGCCACCCTGCCTTAGAGCCGGCTGACTGTGAACTGGAACCTCTACCAACTGTGAGCCAAAATAAACCTCTCTTCCTGTAACTTTGGGTTTCGGGTATTTGTCTCAGCAATGAGAAGAGTCACTAAGACACTTGCTTATTTCTAATTTAATTCCATTGTATTTTGAGATTATCCAATAAATGGTTTATATTCTTTTAAATTTGTTAATATGTGTTTTACAGTCCAGAATTTTGGCACGAACAGTCTGCAAACTTGAGAAAAATGGGTGCTTTGTTGTTAGTGGGTCGAATAGTCTATAAACGTCAGTTAAATCAATTTGGTTGGTAGCGTTGCTTGGTCAGTTCTTACTGCAGTAGGGTGTGGATGCCTCCAACTGTAATACCAGATTTTCCTACAGCTCCTTCAGTTCCATTGCTGTTGACCTGTATGTATTGAGGCTATGTTGCTAAGGGCATACACCTTTACAACTGCTATGTCTTCTCAAAGGATGTGGCTACTTCATCATTATGCAATGCTCTTAAACATCAGGTACTTTCCCTGTTCCTGGTTATGCCTTCTATGAAATTAGGATAGCTATTGCAGTGTTCATTAATAGCATGGTATTTCTTTCTCCATTCTGTCATTTCCAGTTTACCAGAATCTTTAAAGTGGATTTCATAATAGATAACAGACTGACTAAGAGTTGTGTCTTGTTTTTTAATCAACTCCAATAATCTGCACATTTTAATGGATATATTCATATTATGTTACATAAATGAACATATAACTGAAATGATCTTCTCATATTAAACCACACAAGTCCTATTTTACTTTCTTTTTCTTTTAAGACAAGATCTTGCTATGTAGTTCAGGCTGGCCTCAAACTCACAGCGATCCTCCTGCCTCAACCTCCCAACTGCTAGGATTACAGGCATGCACTACCACAACCAGCAACTATTTAACCTTTTTGTATGACTTTCCTATTTCTGGTCCTCTCTCCTGCAGTCCCTCAAATAAAGCTCACAAGGGTTCCTGGCAGGACTCTTCTCATCCCAGCTAGCATTTCTCACAGAAAGTTCTGGAAGTCCAGAAAGTACAGACATTCTGAAAACAGGCCCAGCTCAAAGGGCTGCCCCCTTTAAGGGAGGAGCCAGCAGTTGCATGCCCTTAAGACAGAAATTGCTAATAAATAAATAAATAAATAAAATAAAAATAAAAGAAGAAGAAGAAGAAGAAGAAAAAAATCCCTCAGAAATCTCTTCCAAATTGCAGGAGGCAGAGACAGGAGCTGTAGCATCTGTCTAGAGAAGCATCTTCCATTCCTAGCTTTCCTGCCAGAGCCTGGAGTGGCCAGTGCTGGGACAAGTGTCCCAGTCTCAGGATCACAGAAAATGGCAAATGTCACCTTACCCAACATCAACACAGCTTTCCCTGAAGGCTAAAAATAAGATGAATAAGAATTTCCTACCACAGCAGGCTGGAGACTGCTCAGGGCCCATCATCTGTTTGCTTCTGAGACACGCCCTCACTGAGACAAGGGCAGCTCACAGCCAGTGAGGCATACGGAGATCTGTTTACCCCTCCACCTCTTCCCACCCTGAAAACAAACTCCCACTCATCCAACTGAGAGAAGAGGCCCCCATATTTTGACATTAAAGTAAGGCAGAACTGGGGATCTACCAGTCTGTGATTTCTTCCAATTCTTTCAAATCATGGGCCTTTAGAAGTGAGGAGGGCCTCCAAGATGAGACTGTCAACCTTTCTTTTCGGACCTCAGGAGCTGCGTTCCTGCCCGTGGCCCTACAGCTAGTGCACTTTAAAGCTGAGAGTCAAGCCCAGGAGCCGCTGAGAAACTACCTTCACTTCTATCTAGTATAAATCCTAGCTGAGATGGACCAGGACTGAGCAGGAAAACCTTCCTCCCTCCTTCCCCTAAAGAAGCACCTGTGTGTGAAGGAAGAAGTAGAAGCCCACGACACACAGAGGGTTGCTACAGTGACCACAAAACTCAAGCCCAGTTCAACTCTTGTCTTGACTCACTCAGCCTCTCCTGGGAAAGGCACAGGCTCATTTCCCCCCTGAACACTGAAGAGTAACCTGGTGCCACCTGGGGACTATGGGGGCAGAAGAAAAGCTGAGACTGGTGATGTGTGTGAGCAGAGAAAGTTGGGGGGGACCCTCACAGTCCCACCTGCCCCTGCGACTCTGCTTCATAAGCGAGAATCCTTTTGTCAGCTAGGACCAGTTTGGGTGGCTCCCTGCTTAGCTGACCCTTGAACACATTTAATGAGTTACATGAAAACCAAGAATCACTGGGTGGCTGGTGACAGGGGAAAACAGCCAAATGCATTTGTGCTTGACCTTTTCATGGCATCTATTACTTATCTCCAACTCACTGAAGTCACTTTCAACTCACAGGGTTAGATGTAGGATTAGTGTGAACTATTCAACCCAGAGCTGGGTGAATGGGGGGTGATTTAGGGAGGGCACCCTGAGAATCTCAAGTGCAGCACTGCTGGATACCCAGGCCTAACATCAGGTGAAGGTTGTCCAAGGAATACAGATTACAAAACATCAACCCTAAGGTGGTTTCTGGTGCATTTTCTTTTACTAGCGATTTTCTTAGGGAAAGTCTGAGCTCCGGCAGATGTGGACCCTTGCTGCTCACAGCCAAGCTGTGTTCATGAGCCTTACCCCTCTGCAGCTTTCCTTCTGTTCGGTCCCAGACTGGAGGCTATTTAGCAGGTGGTTAAGTATTGACTAGAAGCACAGACCCACTTGGCCCCAAATGACCCATGTCCCTGCCTTGTCTGTCTCTTCAGAGGTGAAACAGACAGACAGTCATGCCAGGCTGCACCAGGTGCAAATCCCAGCCCTGCTACTTCATAGCTTTGTGGATCCTGATAAGTATCTTAGTAGGTGCTCCACACCTAGTAGATTTATAGATAGGGACACATGGTACTAGGAACAGTATTTGGAACATAGCAGGTCCCAACTACTAACCACGATGACCACTGCATCTTAAAACCTGTGCCATCTGAAGATTTCTGTTCTTATACTACAGCTTTCTAGATTAGTCTGCAGGAGCCTGCTGTGTGAAGGGCTCCCACGCACATGAGTAGCATCATTACCCTTAGCTCCATGCCTCCCACGGCACCCTACACAATCTGCTGGACTAGCTCCCCTGCCTCTTCCTTTAAACCAGGAGCTGCTCCAGAGCGGTGACTGGGCCTTGATCAAGTCACATGCCCACTTCATTGGTGCAGACAGTACTTACTAAGCATTCTTAAGAAAAGTAGATGAAAATTTTACCTCTCTGGCCTACAGAACAGGGGGAAGTAGGAAACTAACATTTATCAGATGGCAAAACAAGTGCTGGGTATTTGGCTGCTTTAACTTCTTTTTTGAATTGAAGAGTGATATTGTTAGTGACATACATAGTAGAGGTTTACACATACTACCAAGTCTTTTTAAATAGATTGTATATAATTAATTTACTTTTATTGTATTTAACTAAACACAAAGAGAAAGTACTTAAGAGAAAGGACTTGTTGCCAGTAAGTTGAGGGTTCTTTCACTCAATGCAGGTAGAAATCATGACTCTACAAGTGTAGATCTGCTAGCAGCTCCAGGCTCTAAGTGCCAGGAGCCCTTGGCCCTTAGTCTTACAGTGCTGTAACACTAACTATAGCCTGGAGATAGGCAGTCTGGGGTCAGAGTCCAGCTCCATGCTGGCTGTGTGATGTAGGAGGAGGTACTTACCCTCGCTGCACCTCCATTTTTTCATCTGTTATATGGGAAAGGTAACAAAATGGTGAGGATTGAATTATGTGCTTAGTGAACTAATAACAGTGAATAGTACATGGTGAATGATCAATAAATGATTATCTATTGTTATTACATGTTTGATTTTTATGCAACAATATATGTATTGTAATGAAATTTGAATAAATCAAATGTGTAGTTGGCTATATCTGGTAGGTCAGGAAGCACGCACGCTGTGAGACACCCACCCCCTTGCAAAGAGAGAGAAGCGACAATAATCCGATGGTACATGGAGCATTGATCTTGGAGTAGGAAAATTTGGTCTCCAGCTCCCATACTGTCACGTACTGGCTATAATATATACCCGGGCATGTTTGTTACCTCTCTGATCATCCTTTCCTAGTCAAAGGAGTGGAGATGAAGAAATTAATAGAGATCACATCTATGAAAGGGGACCCACCTAGCACAGGGATATTGAAGGCACCCGGTGAACCTAGGGTAACATGTTTGTTACACCTTTTACTCATTTTCATGATTCCAAAGACATATTCACTTCATGATACGTAAATTGGTGAAAGTACTTAAAAATAAACACTTCTCATGTGGGATTGGCCAGGGCTTTCTGAACAACTGGCTAATTGGCTTGTAAGAGCCGTGGGAAGGGACTAGGTGTGGCCATGAACTTGGGTCAACATCCCTCCATCCAAAGGAACAGCTTCTTGGTCAGAAGGATGGAAGGAGTTCACTCAGCCTCCAGGGAGCTCTTCCAATCAGCCATGCCAAAACAAGACGGGGTCTGTATGACCTGGTGCTTCCAACCAATCTGAAGAAAGTGTGGGTGGAGGAAGCCAAGAAGGAAGTAGTCGCACCCCAAATATGCCACCAAGGAGGGCATGGTGCGTGAGCCATCTTCCAGCTGAAACACATGAAAGGCCAAGGCTTGGAGTCGGCAGGTATGTGGATGCTGGGAGTGAGGAGTGATGCAGGAAGTAAATCAAGGCTCTCTGTGCTGAGCAGTTTCCAGCTGGTTCCATTCCATCCTCTCCCACTCTCAATGCACAGAGAAGCCAACAGCCTGGGTTTCACTGAAGGCAGAATCTGGAAAGAGGTGGTCTGTGCTGTGTGGGAGCTGTCATCCCAGAGATATTGCCTTCTCCTTCTGGTATTGAGACTTCCGGCAGCCAACGGGCTTCCTCCTCCTTCCTGCAAGTAAAGCTCGCTACCTCAAGTACAAGAGTTCCACTCCAGAAAGAGCCACCCTCCAGGCAGAGGTGACGCTCAGATGGAAGTGGAGGAGACAGGGACAAAGCTGTACCTGTGACCCCCAAGCAAACCTCTCCCTGCTCTGTGAAGCTGGCTACTTCCTGAGTGGACAGCAGGGGACATCCCACCAGCAGGAGTGCGACTGCCCACGTCAGGGGATAGAGCGCTAGAGTTTAGGAAGTGGGTGGGGAGGTATCTGCCTGCTGTGGGAACGTCAGCTTAGGCAACAGCTCAAGGGGAAGCTCCTGCTGCTTCTCAGACACCCCTGATGTAACTAGAGGAGCACCAGAGTGGGAGTCGGGAGCCCTGGGAGGACCTTAAATCTGCCCTCTGCTGCCTTGGGGATCATCTCTTTCTGGCTCTCATCTCTTTTGAAAATTAGAATTGTTCAGTGCATGTCATCGCGACTAAATCGACGGGAAGGTGTAAGAGCATTTTGCTAGTTTCTGAAATGATGAGGAAGAAACAGCTCACACTTTGCGGCTCAGAGAGACCTGGGCTCAGTGTGGTTTCAGACCCTAAACAAGCTGGGGTGTCCTGAGTCACATCACTCTGCCTCGGTTTCCTCATTCATTCACTCAGTCACTCATTTATTCATTCAATAGATGTGTCATGGGAGCTCAAGTGTGAGTCAGGTACTAAAGGCAGATGAGAGTTTGCCTTTACAGAATCTTTGCATCTGTTTAAAGGAGAAAATGGTTCAGCTACTCTGCAGAATTGCTGTGGAAGAATTAAGTAAGATTAAACATTTGTCCTGCTTAGGCTCAATAAAACTTAATTCCCAACCAAAAACAAAATGACCTTCATTTATATGGGAAATTTCTTTTAGTCAAGATCTTTCAAGAAAATATGTTGATAATGATTACCCAAAAAAGGCCCTTTTTCACAAATTAAAAATTGGCTTGTGCTTAGTATTCAGCTGTAGTAGGTGGACTGGAGATTAAATTAATTTGGAGGTTTCTTTTAAGTGAGGTCAAAATTAACCAAATCAAGTAGCCTGAGTCCACTCAAAGTACTTCCACATGGGCGCTGAGATGTTATCATTTGTCCACAGGCACCTGGACGCCACATAGCAGAGGATCCAAGCAAGGCCCAGCCTGTCCTTCTGTCCTGCTCTCCTCTTTATTCTCTCTGAACACACATAGGCAGAGGCACGTGAGTGTGCCACACACGTATCCTGGCCTGCACCTGCACAGATGGCTGTGCACACATACACACACAGAGGCGCACTTCCTGGGAGGCCAGCTGGCCTCTTCATAAAGACAGGATGCATTTTCAGAAAGTCTACATTTCTGCTATTCCAATAAATGTTTATTGAGAGAAGAAACAGACAGATGAACAAGTTAGCTCTTCCTGAGCCAAGCCCTAGTGCTAAAGCATGATTTAAAAAAAAAAATTTCAAAAGTAGCTCGTTCAGATCAATGTGGGAACGTGGCTTTTGGTAACCCCGGGAGGAGATTCAAAATGTGCAGCGCACACGGAGGAGTTGAGGACCTTTCTGGGAGAGAGCAGCCTGGCTTTGTTAACCTGGTCTGGACTGGCTGGACCAAGGATAGCTCATCTATGCACTTGTTTGCTTGTTGGTGCTACAGGACCCACTCGTTCCACAAAGCCCCTCGCTTGGAGAAACTGGGAGGAGTGCACTAGTGTGTGCGTTAGTGGCCAAGCCACTCCAGGCTTCAAATGAGACTCTGCAATGGCCAGTGTCCCTGTGTATCAGATACATTGTTGGCCTACCTGCAGGTCTCCGTGTCCACCTCCAGCCATGCAAGCGGAATACCTGGGTGGGTGAGAAGGACAAAAGACATCTCAGTGACCTGGGCCAGGGAGGCGAAGGGGTGGGACCCCCCAGGCTCCCATCCCGTTCTTCTTTGTCTCCTTCCTTCCGTGTCTGTACTTAACCTACAGACCACAGAGCAGGTCTCATGCTGCCCGCTACCAAGCCTCCATCTACCCTTCCGCCCCAGAATCGGGCCCACCTGACCCGGTCATCTGTCGACACTGGGCAGGGTCCCACCGGAAGTGGTTTCAGGGTCTGTGTCCCTCAGGGAAATGAACGGCTAGATCCTGGGCAGCCCCTCTACAAGGAGTCCTGATGATCTCCAGTATGCTTTGCTTGCCTGTGCTTCCAAATGCTTGCTATAGCTTCGAATCCAGAAAACACCAGGAAGCACATTCAAAACACCTATCTCAGCCGCCCCAGCAGTGAGGGACACGGAGAAATTCCTGTTACAGAAGTGCCTCTGGTTTTGCCTGTGGCTGCTCTGGAACCATCCAGGTATTGGTACGCCCGGAGTCTTTTGTGTCCTGAGAGCGCTATACCTTCGTCTTCTCACTCTGCCATGTCTCTGCCTGGGGAATATTTCCTACCTCCCCAGGCCCAGTTTAAATGCCACCATATTTCCCTGACTCTACCTACCAGGGGAAAACCTTCACTTATTCCTTTGTTCTTCCACTGAATTTTGCTGGAAACAGTTCAAAATTAATGTTTCTGTAACCTGCAGAAGGTAAAAGAGCAGTTTGAAAAAAAAATTTTCCTTATTGGAAAAGTTATATATGCTCATGTATATTTGGAAAATATCAATAACTAAATTAAGAAGGAAATCTTAATTTCTCCAAAACATAAATAACCAAAGTTCAAGTGGGGCAGGTTTCCTGTAACCTTTTTTTCCAGTGGGTCACGTGTGTACTTTTTTCATAATTGAAGTCATATATAATTTTCTACCCTACTTGTCTTCAGCTGAGATTATATTGAGAACATGCTCCTATAGTATTGTTTCTTCATACGTCTGCTGTTAAGTGGCTGTGTAACATCTGACTGGGAAACGTGCCAGGCTTTCTTGGCTCATTTCCCAATATTTGGACATCCGTATTATCTCCCATTTTTATTTTTGCTTTTAAAAACAGTGAAGTGTACTGGGCAGTCTCCATTTGTCTCTTTAGAGCCACTGTCTGCTCCAGGCCCATCTGGACTGTGTCAGAGGCCCTGGCCTCTGGTTGTGGCTGGGCTCAGAACAGAACATGCTGGTAAGGCCAATGCTGGGCTGAGGAGGCGAATCTCCTCCCCTGGGTTGGACACGTGGGCACGGAAGGTGAAGGAAGCCCTTTCCGCAGGCCTCGCTCCGGGCTCTGGGAGCCACTGCTCTCTGCCCTCCAGGTGGTGAGGTATTCCTGGATACTTTCTCTCCTTGTGCCCAGAGTCCTGCATTGTGTGCATCCTCCCCATACCCTGAGTACATTCCACAGGTCAGTGTTGGTTTCTTTCAATGGGACTGTCCTCAAGTTACTCTGGTTGAGCGTGCGGGACCCTGACAGGATCCTGACAGGTGCACATCGCAGTTAGCATTTTGCACCTCAGTCTTTTACTCCACTCAATTTACCTCTAGATGTTCCAAACAAATGTTAACAATGGATCGACCGGTTTAAAGCAACACAAAACAAAACAAATCAGCCATGTTCAGAGCGCTGTATTTGCACTGTCACAGTGCTTAGCAAATTCCACTTAGCTTCCCACTAGTAATGCCTGGCAACTCAAAGAGTTATCGTTTAGAATCTAGGAAATGTTGGTAAACAAGAAGTACTGCATGTTTTAATTTATACTCCATTGATACTAGTGCTTGGTGAGCACTCTTCATGCATGGTATTTTAATTCCTCTTTAATGAGTGGCCATGCCTAATGTCACCATCCATCCCTTATAGTATGTACCTGCTTATGACGATAACTCTAAAAATTGTAGGTAGTACCATCATTGTTACCAATTTGGGCAGCTACAAGGACGGCTGGATTGTCAGACAAGCCAGAGACTAACTATAAAAGTACAAAGCAGAAAGCATGAATGTGTCTGTTATAAGAATACTTAAGGACCTGCATGTGTTTTTAGTCAAGGGTATTAAATGGATTGAATATCTCTTATTTGAAATGCTTGGGAACTGAAATGTTTCCAGTTTCAGATTTTTTTTTTATTTTGGAATAGTTGCAGATACATAGCGAAATGTCTTGGGGCTGGAACCCAAGTTTAAATAAAAATTCATTTATGTTTACACACTGCACCTGAAGGTATGTTGTACAATATAGTTAGTGTACCTATATCCTGACTGTGACTATCACCTGAGATCGTGTGTAGAATTTTCATGTTAGTGCTCAGAAAGTTTTGCATTTTGGAGCATTTCAGGTTTTGAAACTAGGGGTACTTAATCTATAATTGTATTATTAAAGTAGTAGTCAATAGTTATTGAATTTCTAACATTTGCCAGGTAACAGTGATAAATGATTTACATATACTGCTTAACAAATGTGCTCTGCTTGATCATTATGTCCAATAAACACTGAAGCATTTCTGAAACCCAACCCTACCCCAAGTATTGTAAGCATAAGAAACCCAATCTTCCTCTCCAAAATAGATTTATCCAGAGACGTGAGCTCCAACTGAATCTTGCTTTATTGACGCTGTAACATCTCTGACATTTGGTTCCAAAATTAAGCAAAAATGGAAAAGTTGAAATTCCAGCAGGCAGACAAACTGTTCTTGGATATTCCCAATTCACTTGTATAAACACTGGAGGCTTGGAAGGTTATTGGCTGTTATAAACAATCCAGTCTCAGTGGGGCTTTTTGCTACATGGAGCAAAGTGTTTGAGATTCATCTGTTAGAGAAAAAGAGATTTTTAGAAAACAGCCACATGAAAGTCTCTTAATAAGTTCTATTTTAAAGTAAAAGGAAGAATTTGCTGGGCAAAATGTGGCCAGTTTTAAGGGCTAGCAGCAAGTGTCTCCTGAGCCAAGCCATGCTGCTTGAGGAGCCCAGTGCCACAGCCACTGGGAAACTGTTCCCCTCCTGAATTCCTCCCCACCCCAGTCTTAACTTCTGTAGCTTCCCTTCTTAGAACATCAGCCTCACTTTCCCCATTTGATGACTTCCTTCTTTCTCTACTCAGAGGGACGGTAGCAAGAAGACAGTTCTCTCTGGGGTTGGATCTGGCAGAGGGAAAAACAGTGTTTTTGCACAAGAACTAAATGCTATTTCTGAGCTCTGGGGCTTTGTGGAGAATTTTATTTTTGTAAGAGGTTGTGTTTTATGTATTATAGTCTTAGATTTCTGCTTGCTGCAGCGCGTGGCCAAGCCTCCGTTTTAATTTCATATTACTTCGGCTGGTAATGATGAGTCTGGAAGATGAAACCAGACTCAGGGGCAGTTCTCCCTTCCGTTCCTGTTAAAATTGCCCCTGTTCATTTTTAGAAACATCTAAAGTTTAAAACATAAATTGAAGAGAGGAAAGCAGTGACCCAGCGCTCCGGTCCCAGCTGATGGCAGCGATCACCATTGGGTGTGGTCGTCCAGATGTCAGCGCTTGCAGCCTTCCTCCACCTCACCTGTGCTGTGAGATACCTATGGATAAGAAGTCAGACCGGCCACCTTCAGGTCACACTGCAGAATAAGACTTTCTGTCTTGGGCACTGAATGTTCTAAGCGCAGCCCTCAGGGGCTTGCAGATCATTCAGGCTTTGGGCTCCCAGAGGAAGAGGGGTCCACTTGTCCAAGGAAACGTCTGCAATATATGTTAAGTGGCCTGTGAATGAGCCCTCTCACTTGTTGGCTGCAACATGAAATGGAAAACATGTGCCGGGAGCTCCCCCCTACCAGGCTCTGCTTCTTCCCAGGAAATGGAGTGAGGAGGGGCGGCACGGACACATGAACTCAGGCGTGCCTGGGTGTTTTACAATTCAAAAAGCATCTGTTGGGTGGAAACCCTGGGCATGAGGGTAGGAATTTACAGAGACAGATTGACTTCCAGTCTCTCGTGGGGATTCCCTTCCCACTGCTATGGGGATGGACTTTTCCACTTAGCCAGGAGCAGGCCACCCCCGTTCAACTTGGTGTTTATTTACTCAGTGGGTGCACACTCACCTACCCACAAAGTCTGTGTGCATTAGGGGCTGAGACTTCAGCATGCACAAGCCTGGCTCTGCCTTCAAGGAAGAGAAAGAGAAGGAGCAAGTGTGTATAAGGGAAGGTACTCCAGGATCTGGGGAGGACGGCAGCCCGCACACTGAGAGTACTGGACACTGGCTGCCACAGGCCAGCTAAGGTCATTTTGTTTTTTCTTCCTCACAAATTATTTAAGTTTTTATTCTTTCATACCCAAGATGGCTGTGCTCCCAGCTCAGGGGTGGGCGCTGATTTAGTGAAGTCAACCATCACATCTCAAGTCCTCGGAGTCATGGGGCAGGGCATGTAGTCCAGTTCAACTCACTGTGACTGAGACAGTGTTGCTGAAGGCCTAAAGGACAGAGTGGCCATTGCTCCTTTAAGAGAACTACTGAGGCAACGCCTCCTTCCTGCTGGGTGGCTGTGTTCCCCAGTAAGTCTTTGTTTCATGGCAGAGGAGCCTTGGAGAAAACACCACAGGGGCTTGGCTTGCATACACTGCCTGAAGCCCATGGTACCACCTAGGAACCTTTCTGTTCAGTAGGCTGATAGACTTTCTGCATTACTTTGGCCACTCTGGGTGGGGCTTTCTAAAATTTGCACCCAAAGAAGGAAGAATTTCCATTAATAACAATAGTTAACGGCTGTTTAACACTTACCATGTGCCAGGCCCTCTGTTAAACACTTTATAGGTTTGGCTCTGTCCATTCCCCACAGCAATCCTCGGAGGTGGAGTATTTCTAACCCCGTGTACAGAGAATCAAGGTTTAGAAGAGTTAGATAAGGGCACAAAGAATAAGTCTGAAAATTGTTAGGAGGTCAGGTCAAATGGAGATCCAAAAGTACCCGCTGGGTTGAGCAACATGAAGTGCACCAGAGACATTTAGAGGAAACATCTTAAAAAGCTGGAACATGATGGACTGAGGTAGATAGAGACAGGCAAGCACCCAGGAAGTGGACTCACCTGTGTGGCAACGTCTGGAAGAAGTTCCACGCAGATCGGGTCCTCCGGGTCAGCGAGAATGCTTTGGGCTGCACGTGACAAAAAAATCATAGTTGAGATGTTCTTACACAATGTTTTCTTCATATAACAGGAAGCCTAGAGGTACGGAGGACTAAAACATTGATCAGTAGCTCAACAATGTCATGAAGGATCAGGTTCTTCTACAGTCTTGTTCTGGTCTTTGATATCCCACTGTCTCACCATGGTACATTTAGATGGGTTTCTTCATAGGCATGTAGCCTGATTTGGGTTCATCTAGCTTAATGCATCTATATCCTTAGGTCTCTCATAAATTCTGGAAAATTTTTATTCAATACTGTGAGAATCATAGAAAATGCCTAAGATAGTGTAGCATTTTTATATGACTAAACCTAGCTTTAATTTCATACTTGAAAAATAATTATTATAAAAGGTAAATAAACCAAGTTTAAATCTCATCACTCCAAAAACCAATTGCATCGTGTGTACCTAGACTGTATCAGTACAGCCCCTGCCTTGTGGGCAGCTTAACCTGATAGCATTTAACATACCTGGTAAGGGCCGCGCCAGGACGGTACAACAGCCTCTCATACCAGAGGGCTCTCATTGGCTATGAAAACTCTGTCCAATACCACACATTCTGTGTCAACTGACTGAACCAACAGGGTGAGAAAACCACCTGTACTGACTCTCTACTTTCTGCTATGGTCACTGGTTTTCCCCAATGGCTTGTGTCTCCATCAGGGTTCGAGAGTATTTGTGATCTGACAAATGAGCAAAGGTACTCTTGAATGAGGCGCTGCATGATTTTCTTCTTTATAAAGAGACATGAAGTTCACACCTATCTTGCATTGGATTCTCGCCATGCTGAATGAGATGACAAGATGCACTCTAAGCAGAACACCTTGAAAATTCCTCATCTGTAGGCGCCAGCAGCATGTCCTTTCCCTCTCCCTTGCCCACTTCCATTTCATTCCTCAATGGTCTTCACACCATTTGCTTCTTTCTAAATATACCAATCCCTCTCACCTGGGTTAACACAATGACATCTCTTACGGTTTAGATCGAGGGTGCCCCTTCCAAATCCTTCATGCATTCAGATCAGTGCAGTTGGACAACAGATACTTAGTAACATCGCAAAAACTAATCTGCATAAAAATATATACAAAGGCCCTTTGTCCATCCATGACTTTATACTTACAGCAGGGAGCGCAAAGCCTGAGTTGGATATGAAAACTGTACAATGTGAGTACCATTCCCTCTCCTGCCCACGCCTGTGGAAGTCATCGCTAACCTGTCACAGCTTTCTTTCCTCCTGAGTTCAAGTAAGGACTCTGAGTTTTTCCTAAGTGCTTCAGTTGCCACGGCCAATTAATTAATTAATATATGAACTCAAATTTACCTATTAACCTGTTATGAAGGGTCCTCAAAGACTTGAGTACTGTAGCCTGGAGTGTCTATGCAGTGGAATTGATAGACAGGGTCTAGAGAGGGAGCTGATCTCTGAAGATTAACCCATGAGTCCATGGCTGGATAGAGGTGGACGCCAACTGGAGACAGTAGGTCACTGGGCATGTGCCCCTGGGGACTGCATCCCTGGCTCTTTCTTGGGCTCTTCTTCTCTCTGCTTCTGCTTTGAGGCAGAAAGTAATAATACATGAAAAAAATACAAAATGTCACCTATAACATAGCAAAATCATATAATTCTGTCACCCGTTAAGAACATAGGTAAAACATTTTTTTCTAAATAAGGAGGGATTGCCCAGTGCAGTGGCACATGCCTGTAGTCCCAGCACTGGAGAGGCTGAGGCAGGAGGATCATTGCAAGTTTGAGGCCAGCCTGGGCTACAAAGTGAGCTCAAGTTCAGCTTGAACTGCATAGTGAGACCCTGTCTCAAAAAGACCAAAAAAAAAAATATATATATATATATAGAAGGGATGTCAGACTTGGGAACTACAAAGTCTTTCCAAAGCTAAAACTCCAAGTCTTTCATACATTATCTTTGGGCCTATTTAGAGTTCTCTCTGTTGATAAGCAAGAACAGAAAAGGCATCTCCAAATAGCATATGTGATGAATGGCTTTGATCATATCATCATTTTCTGGTCTCATCCAAAACTCAAACCAGACCTAGATACACTCTGTTTCATACTCTGTCCTAAGTCAGTACAGCCAAGGGGACCGGAAGCTGCTGTTCATCCCTAGCACCAAGTAACCCATCCAGGGATGTGCAGGGGTTTCTTTTTCCCCTCTAGGCCCACTTGGGTCTATCTTGAGTGTGGACCTCTGGCTTGCAGCCCATGTTCTGCATGACCTTGGGAAACTCAGAGACCAGTTCATTCCTTAACTTCTGATGATGCAAGGAAACACAAAGTCAGGCAGGGCTGGAAGTGATAACTTCCCAGAGGAATGTTGGGAAACTCCCCAGCACTGTGCAGGGCTCTGAGACCCTGGGGGTGGGAGTTGCACTCCACCCAAGAACAGGGTGACCTTTGCCAGAGAGCCGGGAGAGCAAAGGGTGGGAAGAAGAGCAGCGACCTACACTTAGTGTGCTTTTCACAAGCGGTATTGGACCAGATGTGCCTCTGGCTCCCAGGAAAGGAGGGTTAGCCCAGTACACTCATTCTGAGGACTTGCCCGGCCCACTCTGGGGAGACAACTGGACTGTGGGTGTGATGTTAGGAGCCAGGTCCTAAGTGCACTGAGTCCTCTACAGTTTCACAGTCATGGGAAAACACGGGATGTTGTTGACTCTAGACTTGCTTTCCACCAGAGAGGGCGAGGGCAGGCTCAGTGTTTCCAGTTCCCTTCCCTGTGGATATAGGTGTGACCAATGCATGCTCCTAATCTAGGGCAGGCTCTGCCGAATCTGCTGCTCCCTGGAAATCGTGGATGCTTAGAAGGCCCCTCCAGTGTCACCCACTGGATGCTTGACTTCCTTTTTGTCACTTCAAGAAAGCCACCTGCCTCCCATCTTAACATCTGCAGTGCAGGAATCATGCTCCCCACTTGGCTGCTGGGTTGCATTTCCTTCATGCCTCTTGGAAATTCCTTCCTTGTCATAAACAAAACTCATTTCCTGTAAGCTCTTTTCTTTCCGGTCTTAGGTACAATGACCACATTATTGTCCAAGCCCAGCCTCAAGTTCAGGACTAAGTAGGACGCTGTTACTAGTTACACCAGGACAATAGGGGTGACCTGGAACCTTCCTGGCAAAATAAGACTCAGGGATGAAGACCTGGGCTTACTCGAAGCTAACAGGAAGGGTTCTGGTCCCCTACCTTCAGAGTAACTTGTATTTGAAGGCACTGGAATTATCATGCTCTAGAATAAACAGAAGGCTGCTTTGTCTAGTACAAAAAGAATTAGACTAAGACTAAGTCACAGCTGTATGACTTTGGGGGCTGTTAGACAGCCAACTGCCTTCAGGGCCCAATGTTATATTCTGATAACTAAGAAAAAAAAGCAATCGAAACATTTAGAAATTTAAAAGTTCTGCAGAAGGACATGAGATGGGCAACATGAATTGTGAAACACAAACTGCTTTTATTCCTTCTGCAGAAGCATTACAATACAAATTTTTCATGAAGCAGTATAGTGTGGTGCTGGTGGATGCCAAAGTTTGGATTCAGTTTATTTTTTAAATTACTTTTTTCTTTTTGGGTACTGGAAACTGAACTCAGGACCTTGCGCTTGCCAGGCAGGCACTTGTGCCACTGAGCTATACCCCTGGTGGATGCCAAATTTTGGGTTGAAGCCTGGCTGAGGTGGTTTACATCTAATCTTCTGATAAATACATTAATAATCAAATTCTTTGGCCTCACCTCACAATCTCGAAAGAGGCCTGTAGCATTCACCTTCTGGAACACTCTGGAAGCATTTCCTATGGTAAGACAAGTTTGGAACACATCAGCAAAATGTTCAAGAGGACACTTTGTGTGCCATATATTCAGTCACTCCAAAAATATGCACGGAACATGTTATGTACTAGACCCAGAGTAAGCACGGGAGAAACTGGCAGTATACACACACACACACACACACACACACACACACACGTACCTACAAAAGCATAAAAGGCAAACAAACTTGAGTCCTGGGGCTGTCTGACAGCACCAGCTGTGTGACTTAGCTTCCTGATGACTTAGCTTTCTACCCCACCTCTTAGGGCTATGGTGACCTTTAAGTAAGATATCTGTGGGGGTCAGCTCTCCATCACTCTGAGAGAATACCTGAGGGAAACAACTTGAAAGAGGAAGGGTTTATCTTGTCTCGGGCTGTGGTCAGCTGGCTCCATTGCTTTCAGGCTGGCAGTGAGGAAAACGCCAGTGTGAAAGGACGCGGCTGCTTATTTCATGGCAGCCAGGAAGCAGAGAGAGAAGGAGGAAGGGAGGGAGCGAGGGAGCGAGGGAGGGAGGACCACAGAGAGAGCAGACACAGTCCCCACAGGCGCAGCCCTGTCGTCCACACCCTTTCCATCACTTCCCAATAACGCCATCAAACTATGATCTCATCTGTGGATTGATCCATGGGGGAAGTTGGAGCCCTTAAGATCCAGCCACTCCCCGAAGTCCCATCAGCAATCAAGCCTTCAACACAACAGCCTTTGGAGGAGGCGTTTTAAATAGGAACTACAGCAGTCACATACGTAAAGTGCTTACCTAGTGGCCAGGGTCCTGGATAAACGTTGGTTATGAAGACCAGACCATGGTGATGACAAGAATGAGATTAAAAGCAGTAACAGTGCAGCTAGACCTAGGAGATGAAGGGCGTGAGTTACACCACACAGAGACCCTGAGAGACTGATGACCATCATGTCCAAGCTCACAGCTCACAAGCGGCACCCTGGCTCTGGGTGGTCTTTCTTGACATTCCTACGTCTCGAGTATAAAATGAAGACCCAGAACATCATCATAAATACAGATTCCATCCAACTGTAATGCTCCATGAACCCCAATTTACTCAAACATGACTCAAAAAACAAACAAACAAACAAAAAAAACAAACCCAGCATCCCTGCAGTTGGCCACACTGCCGGCTTTCTTCTACACTGTTCCAAATGCTGGTGCTCACCTTGAGATGAGGCCTCAGAATCAAATACATCACTCCAGGCAAGATCTGAACTCAAAAACATACAATAAAAGAAATGACAAGGGAATTCCAGTGGCAAAGAGTTGAGCTATCACTTCTGTAATTCTAGTTATTATACATGGGTTAGTCTCAGCACAGACCCCTATCCCCAGCAACTGACATAAGGCAGGAGGAAGTTGGACCGAGAAGGGGAAGGACCTATAGGCTAAGACCACCAGGGAGTGAGGCAGGGCCATGAAAGAGGAGGAGGCTTCGAAGCTGCCTGTTTTTGCAGGCAACAGCTTTTGTGGCTCCAAGGAGGTCAGCAGAGATTGCAGTGAGAACATCTTGGCCCAGGCTGCATTTCACCGTCCAAAACAGGGCTGGGTTCTTGTACTGGGAGAATTTCAGCGTTCTTCACGTTGTTCCCAAACCCTGCTCCCCCTCATAAGTGTGTCAATCAAGGTTTATGACAGAAAGGTTCCAAAGGTCCCCGCTCAGACATCCTTGAGGGCCAGAGCCTCGGGAAGAGGGCTGGGATGACCGGCGGGCAGTTCTGGGAGAGTTAGTGAGACAGCTCCTAGGAGGGAAGTCTCAGCTCTCTCCATTCACATGACCTTGGTTCAGAGCCTGAAGAAAAGCAAACACTGATGCATGATGGGAAAACATGAATGTGGAAGGAGGAACAGATTCCAGGGGGCCACTGGCTGGCCACAGTGCTAGTATGGACGACCTTGGGGTTTGCATGCCACATGGTTCCAAAGGCCACCATTGCTATAGGGCAGGATGAGCAGGCTGATTCCGCAAAGGCCAGGTAATAAATATTTCTGGTTTTGTGGTCTCTGTAGCAACTACTGGATTCTGCAATTATAACTAGAGTTGTCAGATAAAATACAGGGCATTATGTATATTCATTTGCTAATTCTGGCAACCCTGTTTGTGGCCTGCAAGCAGCCACAGACAACATACAAGCGAATGGGCATGGCTGAGCTCCAGTAAAATTCCCTGTCCAAAAGCAAGCAGTGTGTGCTAGGAATGGCAACCCCCGGGGTTTTGCAAGCATCATCCTTGCCAGCCCGCGGTGCCAATGGGGCAGCCCAGTCTAACCCACGATAGGGTGAGCAGCGACTTTGCAACATGTTTGGCTGTAAGCCCCGGCCGCAGTGACATGCACATGCACCTTTTATACCTTGATTAATCTTCACAAAACCAGAATCAGCCTCACAGAACATGATGCCCTCTATCACCTACTGCACTTCCTTATACCCCAGCCTGTTCTTTTTAAATACTGATGGTAACTTATACAATGGACTTCACCAGCTTCTGATGAATTTTCTGGACTTAGAGGAGATCTGAGTTTCGGTCTTTCTTTCAGGTTTTCCAGCAGATTATCCTTAAACAAATCATCTGGTGTGAGGACTTACATCAGAAATAGGGACCATAGTCATATTTATGGAAGAAGTATGAATTAATTCAGGCCCACAAATTGTGATACAGTTACCTTGGTGGTGCCTGAGATGGTTTTTAGACAGGGAACAGGTGCACCTTATATATACTTGGTTCCTTATGAAACTATGTACATTATATCAAATGTATGTTCCTGTCATAAAGCTTCCTTTAAAAGTACATCTATTTGAGAAAACAGGTTAGTTCCTGTGATGGACAAATATTAAGGAAATAAAAGCATGAGCTATACGTGAATGTGGCAAAGTCTATGCATATGACAAGTGAGTGATATTTGGGAAGCCTGGAGCTGATGTCTGAGCAAGTGCAACCTGAAGATGATATTTATGACAGGGTGACCCCCTTGGGGATCTGAGCCAAGTGTCTGAATCACTGCTAACTCCCCACCACTTAAAAGTGTATGGGTTCAAAATAGGAGCTCAGTATGTGCTTATGATGTACAAAAAGATGAATGGAAATGGGTGGGTTGACAGGGAGATGATGGATGGATGGATGGATGGATGGATGGATGGATGGATGGATAGGTGGATGGATGGATGGATGGATGGGTGGATGGATGGATAGGTGGATGGATAGGTGGGTGGATGGATAGATGGATGGATGGATGGATGGATGGATGGATGATGGATGGATGGATGGATAAAGAAATATGTGAAATAAACCAACCATTTGGAGTCAGAAGGACTTGTTTTAGAGTCACAAAGGATGAGGCATGTTGCCGAAAATGTCAGTGACTTCAGGGCCTGGGGGCGGAGGGCAGCAAGGGCAGACATTCTTTCTCTGAGGCATCATCTGGGTGCTAAAACCTTCCAGCCTGCCATGATTTGCATTGAGCAATGACACACTAGGCTGAGACAAGAAACAGTGAGCTGAGGTCAGCTCTGTTGCCTATGTGGAGATGCCATTCCTGGATGCAGGCACTTGCAGAAAATACAGCAATAAAGACAGCATGCATGGCAAAGTCTGGAGCCATAAAGGCTAGGAAATGCTGACTCAGTATGAACTTGCAGACATGTGCTAGTGAGAGAAGCACACTGCAGGTCCAGCCCCCGACCACAGAGGGCACAGGGACCAGCACACCACATGTCAGGAGGGCAAGGAAATGCATGTGAGTGGAGGGCTCCACTCAGGTAGGAGCTGCCATGGCATTGCAGTCCAACTCTGCAGAGGGGAGTTTGCTCGGCAGAAGGGAATGATCTCTTGCATGAAATGACAGCCCTTGTTACTCAAACATGGTCTCCTTCGCTAACAGAAAATATTTTTAACCTATGATCCATGTGCTTTTACAGCCCTAAAATGGACCCTTCTGCTTTCCCTTGATGGTTTCCTGCTGAAGGATTTAAAGTGAGATTACTTTCATTCCTTCCCCCATCTCCACTGCGGAAAACTTCTTGACTCATTATTGCATAAAGGAGCATTTTTGGCAACAGAGAGGCTTCACAGAGTGGCAGCAAAGGTCTGGCCTCTGTACTCAAATTCCCCATTTGTGAGCATGTCCCTCCATCTCACTGTACCTCAGTTGCTATATCTGGCAAAGCAGAAGAAGAGCCACATGGCTCCTGTCGAGATGAAATGAGTCCATAAAGGCAAATCACCTAGAAAAGTATTTGATATACAGTAAGCACTCCCTAAATGTGACCTACTATTGTTCTGTGTGTGCTCATATGCCCGAAACTTTCAGTCCAAGAATCTTATTTATTCTCTAGTTAAAAAGGGTTATTCCTAGTTTTCACACCAAAGGTTAAGGAAGGGACTTAACAAAATCTAGTAAACAGTAGAGGCAGTGTGATTACAAGTATGATTCCAGATTCCTTGGAATTGCTTTGCCTTGCCCTCTTAGTAACCCATAGGTGCTAACTTAATACACCAACAAAAAGTTACTTGGATATAGTATTAATTCAAGTAGGATTCAATTTAAAATTTTCAACCCAACAACAGAACAAACCCTTCCTTCTGCCCTATTTGTTTATTCTGTGTGTGTGTGTGTGTGAGACAGAGACAGAGACAGACACAGAGACAGAGACAGAGACAGAGATTTGAGAGGGAGAAGATGTGCTAAAATCTGACACAGATGGTTTTGGTGGCCCCTACCCGCAGTGAGTCCCCGTCTCCTGTGAAGGCCTAGAAATCCTGGTCACCAGCTTCCCTGAACTCCAGCACGTTCTCTGGCCCCTGCCCAGGCCCTACCCTCTGAGCGATTATAGGGTAGGGAAGGGATGGGCAGACAGAAAGATATGTATGATGAGAAAGAGAAAAGGAGGATTGTGGGAGTTTTCTCAATGGCTTGTGACTTTTCCCCAAGAAAGAAAGAAGGGCATTTCCCAGGTGTAGAGGTGGGTGGGAGCTTCAAATGGAAGAGGAGAGCACTGGCTGGATGGGAAAGGAAATGCCAGGAGACTCCAATGGGCATTTACTGAGGAAGCAAGGAAGTTGCCTCATTGTTTCTTTTTAATCCCAAATGTGTCTTTCTTCCAAAAGCACCTTCAGCTCTTCGGACATCAGGGCCTCTTGAGTGGTGAGTGAATTCCGCACTGTGTGGACTCATTTATTAAGTCATCCTACATCAAACCTCTGTCAAGTAATCCTGTATCAGATACGTATGATGCCCCCTAAAGTCCCCTGGGCTCTGAGCACACGGTAGTATGGAGATAGATGATGTCCCTGCTTCGGTGGAACTTACAATGTGACAAGGGTGACGGGCACACAGGACTCTTGGCACACAAGCCTAAAGGCCCACAGGCAGCAAGGGGTAGGAGCCTAGGTGGGATCCTTTGAGGAGCGGGCTGTCCAGAGCCAGGCTGACTGGCAAGGTTTGGATTCTGTTTGGAGGATCTTTAGAGTCCACTTGGCATCCATCTGTCCACCTGATGAGGTTCCCTGCCCTGCAGTGTCCAAATGACACACTCCAAAGGGATAAGGATGGATGGGCTATGCTGTCCCTGAGCTCTCAAGACCATACAGCATACTTGAGAGCTGCCTGGGATGAGAGTTCACCCAATCTCGAGTAGTTTTGCCTTGAGACAGCCTCACCACCCACCATGCTTGCTAACTTTGAGGTCTGGAAGTTTGGAAAGTTCTGGAAACCAATGGGTGGAAGAAGACTGGTTTTACCTCAGGCCTCCTCTAGCAGAAGCCTGGGGGCAGGGAGGATTCTAGTCAAGTCCCAGGCTTTGCTCCCCAGTCTGCATGGAGCCCCCCAACCCTACAAAGTTCCACCCGGCCTCTTGAGTCTCACAAAATCACAGTCACACCAAACATGGAGCCCAAGGAGAGTGTCTTTCCCTATGTCGATAATGACTCGACCAAAGCATTCCTCTCCTGCTCTGTTTATCTGCCCTGGGCTCTTAGGAAAGTAAGCCTGCCCACCTGTCAATATTTACTCTGTCTGCTGCCCTCACAGAAGAAGGTAAAACTGTTTTCCCTGTCAAAACCAGTGTTTACATAAAAGACTCGGAGACTTTCTCAGAGCTCTGGTAAATGCATCTCCCACAGTCAACCCCCACCCTTAATGAGTCAGTAGCTTTTCTCCCGCCAGCCCATCCATCAGGATGACAGTACTCGGCTCGTCAGTGGGTAAGAATTCAGGCTTCAAATTATTTTACCTCGAAACCCAGGAGGACAGTTGCTTGAAGTATAGCCCAATCTCAGAGGGTAAGGCCTACCTGCCCTACCAATTTTGGGGGACAACCTTGGGACTCCACCCAGGACTGAAGTGGAGAAGATTGGCAAATGCCTAGGCATTTACAGGAAGCCAGCATCCCACCACACTCAGAAAGCATACCAGGCCGTTATACGAATTCAAGTCAATGAGTAGTTCACACAGGATGCTTCCAAGGGCAAGTTTTAATGCTGTCTCATCAAAAAATCTTGAGATTCAAGTTGTTGGAATCGAGCAGTGCTCAGAAGGCAGGCATCCCTGAGAGAGGCTGAGCCATTCTCCCAGGGGAACAGTGTTTGCATCTGGAGCCCCAGCCTGCCACAGCCTGGAACCACTTCTGTCCTCTCTGCCACCACCACCTGGCTCTGATTTCCAAGCCTCTTGGAAGAGACACACTGAAAAGCCATTGCTGAGCTCAGCAGTGAAAACAAAGCTGGTCAATGTCCTGGGCCTCACAAAAGCTCTAGGGTTTAGGGCCAACCTGAGGGGCCAAAAAGCAAGCCATGTCTGAGAAAGAGCTACAGGACCATAGCCCCTGTGTGCTGCCCACATCTACTGCTCCATCTCCCAGAGTAAGTCCAGCACTTAGCAGGGTGAGAAAGAAACCAAAACCACAAAACACCAGGACACTGACAGTGCATTTGTGGCAGCCTTGGGGAACTCTGACTCTTCCCAGGGAAAATGAAAGAGGCTGGGGGAAGCTAACTCTCAGTGGGAGAAGACATCAATAATAACATAATGACAATGACAGTCGTAGATTCCATTTATGACGAACCTTCCTGTATGCTAGTAAGGTATTTATCTATTTTAACTCACTGAGTCCCCTCAGATCAATCCTCTGAGACTAGACCTGTAGTTTCTGAAAAGGAACAATGCTAGAACCTTCCCCAGAGGGTTGTCCTTAGAATCTCAATAAAATAGTATCTGGAATGTGCTGAGAAGAGTCCTGGTATGGAGTAGGTGCTCACTGTTACTGGTTATCATATTGTTACTGCTACAGTATTATTTTTATTAGTCTCATTTTACAGATGAGGAGAATAAGGCTTGGAGAGTATATGGGATTTTTAACCTGGGCAGCGAGCCTTTAAATCAGAGGTGTCAGGTAATTTGTCCAAGTAACAGAAAAGCTGACTGTACACCTTCTTAGGGCTCTCATCACTTCCTCACCAAAGAGCGTGAGGCTCGGATATTAATTTTTTGTCACTACTATAATAAATCACCATAGATTTAGTGGCTTTGGGGGCTGGGGATATAGCTCAGTGGAATAAGTGCTTGCCTAGCAAGCGCAGGGTCCTGAGTTCGATCCCCAGTACCGCAAAAAAAAAAAAAAAAAGAAAAGAAAATAATGCAAGTTACTCCTAAACAGTTCTGGAGGCCAGAGGCCCAAAACGAGTCTTCCAGGGCTGGTTCCTTCTAGGAGTTCTCAGAGAGAACATATCTATCACCTCTTTCAGCCGTTGGACAATGTGCATTCAATGGCTCCAATCTCTGCCTCCACCACCTCACATCCTATAATTCTGATCCTCCTGCCTCTCTCTTGTAAAGAGCCCAGAACCACACCACAACCCCTCAGATAATCAATCAAGAAGAATCTCCTACCTCAAGATCCTTCACTTGATCACATCTGTATGATCTCTTTGACCTTGCAAGGGGACACGTTGCAGGCTCCAGGGTTTGAAGGTGGCACCTCTAGTGCCACTCCTCAGCCTGCCCCTGCCGGTGCTGGGGCCTTTTGCATCTCTCCTCTGTCGAGCATCCCCTGCACTGCAGCCAGGCCTGGGCACTGTTTCTGTGGCCTGAAGACAGCCGGGACCCACTCACATACATGCCCCGTGCTCGTGAGCTTGTTGGAGACACAGGTTACACCTCGCAGACATGCTCTTTAGTGTCTAGCACATCATCTCCACATCTATGACATGCCAGGCTCCACTGAGAGCAACATAGGTGTGTGCTTGGCATGGGTGCTCTTGGCAACCCTACAGGGTGGTATTATTGTCAGTGCACAGATTAGGGGCACCAGGGCCCCACGGGTCTCCCAGCACGATGCTGGGATGGCACCTCAGAGCTGCTGCTCCTCTAGGAGGGCGCCAATCTGAGAGAGGCCTCCGCCAGCTCACAGCTCACGTGGGTTTGTGCAAGGCCTCTTTCTTACAGTGGTTCTGATCCACCAGAACCACATGTAGTTTGAGTGTCACACCTTCCTCTCGCACACTGCGTGTCCTTCCTCTTTTGCACATCCTTCTTATCCAGATTAAAGAAGATTGAATCCTAGCCATTTCACACGATTGGCAGATTTTTCCCTTTGAGGGCACATTTTTATTTTTGTAATTTATCCTCACAATAAGTGAATCATTCCAAATAAAACTATGTCTAAAAGGACTGTGGCCTAGGTGGAAAATAAATGTCTAAAATTCAAATATAGTTCCTTACGGTTATTTAAGTAGTATTACAAATAGTACTGTACCAGCTAATTCTACCAATACCAGCCTTCTAATCTAATCTAATCTGTCTTGTCCCCTTATGTATTATTATTCAAAGTTTATGAGCACTTTTGGCTCAAAAAAGTTTAATTTGTTTTTAAAACTATTTGTCTAAACTGCTGCCTTTAAAATATCTACATTAATAATACACTATGTTTTTATTAACTGTTTGAAGGTCTTAGAATTGTTTTATATTTTAAAAGAATTTATGTTGTTATAACGAACTATGATAGCATTTTGCATTAACAATTATTCATTTTGCACCAGCAGACTGGGAGAATTTCAATATAAGAAAAAGAACAAAATTCTAAGAAGACTCTTTCTACAACTGATGTCTCATTTGCTATCTTGCATTGTTCAGGAGTGAATGATAAATCAAAGTGTCATTTCTTGATTGTATGAGTGACCTTTCCACCAGTTAAATGTCCCCCGAGGGGCCCAGAATTATAGACCACACAGGCACAGCCAGAAGCCAGGGTTCATGGGAAGTAGGAGTCAAGAATTGGTTCTTCCAAGGACCAGGAGGTGGGTAACCAGGAGAACAAGCTACACTGGCTGTGCCAAGGTCACTTGATGCTCAGGGAGAACCAGGATGTCTGACAGGCACCGTGAGCTGTACTGGAAAATATCAGAGACAAAATTTAACTCTGTACCACTATGCCATTGTCAGTGTGATTTTACTAAACCGAGTTAAACTCTACCTTTATTGTGGGGGTAATGATGCCCACCTTCCAGAAGTGTGAAGAGTTAAGGGAAATATGGAAAGACAGTCAGAGGAGGACAGCATGGCTGGGACTCTGGGTTCAGGTTAAAATCCCATCTGTTTTCTGGAGGGTCAAGGAATCTTTGATCGTGTGTGATATGAAGCTACTTCATGAGCCTCAGTGTCCTCATGTGCACAGTGGGGATCCTAACAGCACTTACTCTTAGGTGCTGGGAGGCTGGATGACAGTGCACTGGGCACAGAGTAAAGCTCAGAACACTTGTTCTCCTTCGCACTTGTTCAAGTAAACTTCTTTAGACACCCTTGTATGTCTGAGTCTTCCTTTGGCAGTGTGAGGCCGGGTGCGAGGGGTTTGACATTCTCCTTCTCCACAGTTCAGCTTGGTGGCCAAGATGCTACTGATGAATGGGACTTTCATTAAAGTGCCGGGGCTGGGAGAGGGTGTTGGGAGCAGCATAATGTGGGAAGGTAAAGAAACTTCCAGCCTGGTTTCTGTGCCCCAGAACAAAGACAGATTGTCTTCTAGCCTGGCAAGTAATGTGGGAAGTTGAGTTTGCTCTTATTCAAGGAGCTGGAGCCACAGGGGCAGGCGCTACACCAAACCTGTGGTAATTAGGGCCCTGCCAATGAGCTCCACATGAATTTCAAAATCAGAGAACACAATTTTCTACTACATGTATAAATGTTTATACATAAAAACATATGTATATGTATTTTAACAAAAATACACAGATATCTTAAGTTAATCTTCATATTAATAAATAGTAATATATAAAAGAAATATAATACACGCATACCAATATACTATACTGATATACTATTATAATATAATTAATACAAATATTAATTAAATATAAATTGAAAATGTTACCTACACTATATTTACAAAAAAGTGTGAAGGAATACATTTTTATGATTTTATACAAGCGAGATTAACAAAGCTCATTTAAAGCATTTCCAACGCCAGTCTGGAGTCCACCCTAGAGCTTTCCTGGCCACACAGAGGCTTCTCCGGCTAAAGCAGAGAGAATGTGAACACCAAGAGACACTGACAGAATTTGAAACTGTTCGAAAATAGTTTCTTCCCTTAGTAGCTTAAATATTCCCTGCAGCATTCTTCAGCTTTCACCAACCTTAAAGCAATGATTTTCTACATAAAGTTGAATTTTAAACAAGGTCCCACTTGAATTGTCATCGAGACCAAGTGTCTAGAGCAAAAAATAGTATTAGCTGACATTGGCCAAGAGATGGCCTTGTGTCCTCACCTGGGTCATTGCATGGAGATCTCACCTCCTCTCTGAGCGGCAGAAGCAGAGCCCTGGTGTGGGGGTGGGTGGGTGCGGGGGGGATGGGACAATTTGCCCAAAGTTAAAAGAGGAGTATGTGGCTGCAGCACAGATGCTCCGCCTCTTGGGCTCTAGACTCCCTGCTCCCCAGTTCCTCCAAGGCACTGCGCTTCCCCCAGCTTGCCCTGAGTGACACTGTTCTAAGTGCTGGGACCCCAACCCAGAGTGAGGCGGAAGCCACCCTCCTGGAGCCCAGGGTTCTGGGGCGAGAGCTGGGAGGAAACAGAAGAGCATAGCTGGTGAGCGCACAGTGTGACCTTAGCGCCCCGGGGAGAAGTGTAACCGGGAAGAGGAACAGGGACATGACTGGCCCTTGTGAGTGGGGAGCCTGAGGGAAGGGAGGGCATGCACCTCACACCTATAGTTTTAGAGAATTGCACTGGGCTGGGAGAACACTCTTGGGTGCAGAGCTGGGACGTGAAGCTGCTGTTTGGCTCCAGGAGTCCCAAGGAGGTCGCTGTGACTGGAGCTCAGTGATCTGGGCTATGGATTTCCTGGTAGGGTCCTGTCCAGTCCTTGTGCCAACAATGTCAAAGTCCCCTGAGACCAAGTGGCCGTGCATGTGCTCAGGCCCCTGCACACCTACAAATAGGGGAGCTCTGGGTGGAGCTTGGCAGTGTGCGTGTTTGTGTGCTTTATTTTGGAACGATTTCTGGTTGACAAAAGAGTTGTAAAGATAGTACAGCGATGTCTGGCATACCCAGTTTCCTCTGATTTTACCTCATCATGCACTCTTTTTGAACGTCAGGGATGAACCTTCATACAGTCCAGCCAACCAGCCCACAAACTCTTTGAATTCTCACAGTGCCAGCAGTCTGCTGGAACAAACCCACAGATGGATTTGAGGCCTACTGAAGTGTGAGGACCCTGGCCCAGAGGTAGTACGAGGGGATGATGTCAGGGAAGTGGCGGGGCCAGATCTAGAACATGTATCTGTATGGCCTTATAGACGACTGTAAGGCCTTTGGCTTCTCTCCTGAATGAAATGGGAAATCATTTCAGGATCTGAAGTCAAAGGGCACTTTTTTAGCGTGGTCTAACTTGACTTCGCCATCCGAAAGTTGGAATGGCACTCCCCAGCCTCATGCCTAACTGTCGCACTGGCGTGTCTTCCCTTGCTCTGTGTTGACGCTAGCTTCTGCTCCTTGCCCCTTCCCAGTTATCAGTGTCACCCCGGCCCCCACTGCTGGCACAGGGCTGGGACCTGCCTAGCTCTCCCGGCACCCTCAGCACCCAGAGTGGAGCCCCATATGTGGCAAGGGCTCAGTACGCAGTTACTGAGTGAAGAAAAAACCTAGATGCAAAAGTAATGCAGGGAAGGAGTGAAATTTTTTTACATTTATCTTACAGGCTCACGTGAGCCAGCAGGTAAAGAAGAGACCAGCAGCAGCGAGGACGGAGGGGAGACGGACGAGGGAGCCGGCGCTCAGCTTAGTGATGTCTGCGGTGACCGGGCAGGGAGCAGAAGAGAGCGGGGGTGCTGCCTGGGCGTGCCGGGGCTCTGCGCCTCACACGTGGAGAAGGGACACATGTCAGCCCGAAGGTCATCTGAAGGAGACCGTTTAAGAAGAGCTCCAGAGAGTGACTTTTGAAGATAAATCAATTTCTTATTTTAAGAATGAAAAATAAACTCCTGATATTTGGTTATTTTAAAAGAATTTCCTGTGCACGTGCAAAATGCCCAGCTTTTATTCTCTATTAAGACATGCAGAGTCTATTATTACAGCCTTGATGTTTAACTTATCATCAAAGGGAGCGGGCCAAGAAGGCCAGACCTCAAGTTCAGGAATGTTAAACACCATTCACCATATGCCCCACACTAAAGATGTTTTATATAATGCTGAACAGCACAGTTCACAAAAGATATACTCTTTCTTCTTCCAGAGAAGGAGGGAGGATTTGGGGGTTGTCAAGGTAGCATCCCAAAGCTAGCTCGCCCCTGAGGGGACAAAGAAATGATATCAGATCTGAAGTGCATGGCCTGGTTTCTAAACCCAGCCCCGCCTTGTGCTAGTTGTGTGGTCTTGGAAAAGTCACTCAATTGCTCTGGGCCCAAATGTCTACACCTTATTTTCATTAATAAAAGTGCCTGGAGCTTTGCATGTTTATTAGTGTGTAGAACATTACAGTCTTCATTTCTGCAGGGGAGGCTGCTAGCTCATTGCCAGTGGCCTCTATCTCTAACAGGGAAGACAGCAAGTCATGTTCCAGGAAATGGTTTCATTCCTGGAAGAAGTTTTCAAAGATGCCTTTAGTAATGTAGATGGAGCATGAGAAAAGCCCCATTGCTCTGGAGGAAAGGCTCAGTGGGACAGTTTCTTGGCTTAGAAAATTCTTCTTCTCTTCCAATTCTGCACAAGGGCAAAGGAGAGCACTCCAAGCAGAAGACTGGTGTGGCTGAGACCACTTCTGCAGGCTCCACAGGCTCTGTGGTTGGAGTGGGTTTGACTGAGGTCAGCTGGCAGAAAGGATCTTTCTGGGGCCCCAGGAAGGGGAAATAAATGTGTGTGGTACTATCATAAGCACCAACAGGTACTAACCCAGGGACTGCTTCACAGCCTGCCAGGCATCCTCACAGAAGATAGCTTAGTCTTTACAACTCCAGGGTTTGCCTTGCTTCCAAGAGGAGGAATCCCTTTGCCCCCTGCAAGCCAGCACACCTCAGAAGTTTCCCACCTCAGGATCCCACACAAGAAACACCCAGGGGTTCTGAGGTGAGGTCACTCGGCTCCCTCTCCACATCTGGACCTTGATTCTTTTCCTCACCCTTTGTCCTCAACATCTGGCTCATTCTCTGCCCTCAGTTGTAATTCTGCTTGGGTCTCATCAACTTTAGGGTCTTTTTCTCCTTGTTTGTGATGTCCTGGTCTGCTTCCTGGAGGCTACCTTTACCTCCCCTTTAACTTGATGATGGTACAGTCACCCAGTGCCCGTGTTCCAGGTACCAACCCAACAACTCACGCTGCCCTCAACCTTGCTGAGGGTCACTGCTTCCCAAACATCCTTAAGACCTTCAGGACCATGGACTCAACTTAACAAAGGATGAACACTAATCAGCCAGCCTGCGCTGCCCCGTGGCTCAGCTCCCGGGACTCTATTTTATCACCTTTTCCCTCTGCACCACTGTCATGGGTAAGGACATCAACCACATTCCAGCCATGTGACCCACTCATGGGAACAGGCACTCTGTCACTTAGCAGAACAGGGTTTCCCACTTTCATTCTTATCTCCTGGGGTGGTAGCCCACTCTATCTGCCAATCACAGCCAAGTTGTTCTTTTCAGGCCAATCAAGAGAGCAGCGGTAACATGGCCATTCATCCTAACCCAAATCAGAGCCATCACACCAAGGGAACGTGGCTGTATGAAAGGTCAGCAAGAAGCCTGAGCAGAAGAAATGGCCTCAGGGGTCCAGGATCTGCCAAACAGCTGACCAGTGAAATCTAAATTGGCAACATGGCCCAGTCCTCATTTCAAAGGGGAAATTAAAACCAGGCTTTCTGGGAGGGCAGGTCCCCAGGCAGAAGGGAGGTGATGCTTGTAGCCATAGCAACATGCAAACACTAACTTTTCCTTTCTCCTCCCCAGTGGCCCACTTCCAAACAGCCCTCCTACACTTGCATGTCTGGGGAAGAGGTGTCAGGAGAGGAGGAGGACATCTGACCACTCCCTGAGAAAATCCAGAAGGATTAGGGCACTCCCACCAAAGAAAAAAAAAACAATACCAAAAAAAAAGGGAAGAAAAATCCCAGTTTACTTCTGTCAGCAAAGTATACGATAATTTAGCAGACCATGTAAGTCTCCCTAGGATGTGGCTACAAAGAACCTTTCTTCAAAATTCAAAATAATGTTATATAAAAGTAGCAGTGATATCTCACATTTTATTAGAGTGCTGCAGCTTGCAGGCGTTATTCTGGGGAAGAGACCAGGGAGAATGAAATAAAATCAAACCATTTGACTCATCTAAGAAGCACCAAACCTCCAACAGAGCCACTTTTTGTCAACTCCTGATAAGTGAATAAACAGACCGTGCCAGAACTGACCTTGAATTTAAGAGTTTCCGAGCCCAAGCTCAGTTTCCGGCTGTCCGGTTTCATCTAGCTGGGCTGGGTCCCAGAGGGAGCAGCTTTCTTTGGTTCCTCAATTCTGCAAGCCTTCAGGGAGACCCCATTGTGCCAGGCCCTGCATCCGCACCAACAAGCAGAGATCGTTCCGGGCTGGGACATATGCCTTCAAGAGTAATCAGAGTGCGAAGTCAGGGAGCAGTTAGGCAGAGGTGTGCAGAGGTCACACATGAGGCTTTTAGGAGTTGCTGTCAAGTGTGGTGTTCATGCCTGAAGTAGGGCCCTAATAATGAGCATTTCAGGTTGTTACTAGCTTCGGTTTAAGAGCACTTTTAGAGGACTTAGCTTAGTGTTAAAATACTCCTTGGATGGGAATTTTTAACGAAGAATGTACATTTCCCCCACTTGCTGAAGCATGCCGCTGAAGTGGAGAAGCCATCAGTCCTGAGCTTTGTGGTCATATTAAAGGATGGTTTGCTTATCACTGTTTCATCTGTCACCTCCTATTTCTTAGTAAAACAGTGTGAATAAAGCTACCTTCATATTTCTAATTCACTCTGAGTTATGGCCTAGAAAGAATGAGCTGCTGATATGTTAAAGTCTTGGCTGAAACTGTTTTCAGTTACTCCTATGGGGAACGAGGACGAGATGAAGGGGAAACAGCAGTGGCAAATCCTTTATTTCTTGAGCAAATTAATTAAGTGCATACAACTAGTCAGTAACAGAACCAAGCCTAGATCACATCACTCAACCCAGTTCAGGGCTTTTTCATATAGACCACAAGAATTTTCTCAGTCTCTGCTGGGCAGAGTGAAACATGACTACAATCCCAGTACTCTGGGAGGCTGAGACAGGAAGATTTCCAGTTCAAGCCCAGCCTAAACAGCTTAGCGACTGAGTGACATCTTGCCTTAAAATTAAAAATAATTTCTTTTAAAAAAGGGCTGGGGTTGTAATTCAGTATGAAGGCCTTGGGTTCAATCTCCAGTACTAAGAAAGAGAAAAGAAAAGGATCAGTTTAGTGTCATTAGTCTCAGAGCTCATCCATAGAAAGAAGACTTTCCCTAAATGATCTGTGTTCTTTCTAGCTTTAAATGTCTATGGTGGAAAAGTTTCACTTCTAGCCACCTTGAAGAACTGTGGCCTGTCTTTTCTATCAAGGAAAACAAACAGGAGCACCTCTGTCTTAGACTGTCTACCCCAGAAAGCCCCTCTGGAACACACAGAGATTACAGAACGCCTGCTCAGTTTCAAATCCTGGAAACAGAGCCACACACCAACACAGCTCATCTACCCCAAGACCTTCTATTCCCCACCTTCTCCCGTTCGTTAGTAACCTGCCTGGCAACAACTCAGGCCCACCCTTCACCCTGCTTAAACTAGCCATTTGATAAAGTGGTCAGCTGCTTCAGGTGCTTTAAAACCAGCCACAGGGCGTGCCTGTTGCCTCCTGTCTGAGTGCAGCTCTGCCCTTCTGCAGAAGTGCTCAAGTCCTATGGCTTGCTGTCTGAGTGCATTCTTCCCGGCACTCACAATTTGAGTCTCGGGGTTATTTACAACACTAAGATGAAGTAACAGGGCCAATCCACTCTCCTATCAGAAAAAAACTAAATGACCAGGCAAAATGAATGGGATAATACTCTTCAAGACAACAAGCACCAATCAGTGAAGAATACATGGAAAATGAATGTAAGGCAGTGATTCTCCAGGCTGCCATGTCCAGACCTGGCGTAAGACAGGAAAACCTAACCAGCTTGCTCAGTTAAATAGACAGCTAAGAATCCAAAGGCCCCAAGGAGCCTAGAGCTCACTGAGCAGAGTTCCACTGAGAAAGAGCTCCAGCATTCTGCATGTGCCTTCCATCAGTAAGTACTCAGCGGTGTGCCCATCTGTGCAAGCCTGTAAGGACACTCTCTGAGGCCAGACCACCCAAAGATGTTAGGGAGCATAGTGCGGGGCACTGGGAATAGCAAATATTTCTGAGAGTCAACCTGGAAAATGTCAAGCCATAGGGCACTGTGTAGAGTGCTGAGAAAATTCTTGCTTTGAAAGTAAGCTTTCAAGGGACCAGACTATTTCCAAGTGACCTGTGTTCCACAACAAAGCTCAGGAATATTTAGGCTCAAGAACACAAAAATATTGAGTAATTGTAAAATTCACAATGCCTGGCATTTAATCAAAAATTAACAGCCATGCAAAGGAGCAGGGAAATTTTATACGGAATGAGCAAAATAATCAATTCATTGGCATCAATGAGGAACTGACGCTGATATTAGAAGTAGGAGATAAGAATATTAAAATTACTTATTTGTATTATATTCTGTATTATGAATTACAACTATATTCTTAACTAAGCAGAGGCATAGAGATTATACAAATGACCTCAACTAAATTTTGCCAGATGAAAACTGCAATGCCTGAGGCGAAAAGGTGCACTGGATAGGATGAATCATAGATCAGATAAATCAGAAAAAAAAGAGTAGTGAATTTGAAGGCACAGCAATAAAAATATTCCAGTGCACAGAAAAAATTAAAGAACATTAATAATCTACGGGATGGGCTGGGGATATAGCTCAGTGGAATAAGTGCTTGCCTGGCAAGCACAAGGTCCTGAGTTCAATCCCTAGTACCGCAAAAAAAAATAAATAAAAAATAAATAAAAAAAATAATCTACGGGACAACTTTGAAAGTGCCTTGAAGAATAGAGATCAGATGATAGAGGTGACAGACCGAGAGGCGGAGAGATGGGCTCAAGGAGAGGAGGGAGGAGCAAGAAACAGTACTTGAAGAAGTAATAGCAAAACGTACTCCAAGTGTGACGAAAATTATAAATTCACAGATGCAAAGAGTTTGGTGCACTCCAAACACAAGGAATATATATTTAAAATACACCAAGGCACATCACATTCAACCTGTCAAGACCAAAGAAAAGATAAAACAGGAACAGCAGGCAGAGGAAATGATACGTCATAAAGAGAACAGCAGAGAAAAGGTAACATCAGCTCTACTTTCAGAAACAATGTGAGCGAGAAGACAATAAAGCAGCGTGTTTAAAGTTTTGGAATTCCCGCCATGAATATCTTTTCAAAAACGAAGATGAGGGTAAGGGAATATTATTAGGTGATGAAAAGTAATAAAAGACTGAGGATATAGCTCAGTGGGAGTGCATGATCCTATCCCATCCCACCCCATCCCACCCCATCCCATCCCACCCCATCCAACTATACTATACTGTACTATACTTCTTGTGTGAAAAATCCTGTGTTCAGTTTCCAGCACAACACACACACACACACACACACACACACACACACACACATAATAAAGTACAGCTACATACTACAACTTGAATGAATCTTGAAAATGTTATTCTAAGTTTAAAATGTCCATTACAAAAGATCACAAGTTACATGGTTGCATTTATATGAAATGTCCAGATTCGGCAAATCTATTGATGCAAAATTTGACATATTGGTTGCCTGGGTCTGGGAATGTCCACGGGAGGAAGAAGATGAGAATGATCACTGCTAGGTACAGCTCTCTTCCGGGGCTGTAAGACCATGTTCTAAAATTAGACTGTGGCTGAATAACTCTGAAAACAAAAGCAGCTATTGGATTGTAACACTGTGAGTGAAGTGTATGATATATTAAATAATATCTCAACAAACTGCTTTTGATTTTAAAAAGCAAAGTAAACCTTTTAAAAGATAAAAAAAATTATTACCAACAGAGTTGCATTACAAGAAATGCTGAAGGAAGTCCTTTCCAGGTGGAAGGAGAATGAGGTCAGACAGACGTATATACGTACACAAAAGAATGCAAAGCACCAGAGGTGGGAGCGATGTGGAAATAGACTACGGACAGTTTCCCAGGTCCATGATCTTCTGCGGATGAATATCCGCCCACGGCAGAGCTCTCCACCCGAAGTGTCCGCCACCTTTACTCACAGCTGAGGGCTGCAAGGCCCAAGTGAGGAGCTGACATCATGAGGAAGGGACAACCATGGGACGTAGACAGTGATCACTTCCAAGAGAACTTGCTCTCTTCTTTTTTTTTAGATCATGAGGTAGGAGGAAAGGAGTGGTAGAAAAAACAGAAGGCAGTCAGATCTTTCTTTCTGGATTCAAATGAAAAAATAAAAATAAAAAAACTGTCAGCACCTTGCAAGGAGTTTTGTGGGCCAACCTAACCTGAGGTCTTAAAGTCATGAGTAAACTAAAAAGAAAAATGTTCTACTCACGATTGCAGATAAAGTTGGCTATGATGTAAGTGGTAATTTACAGCAGTTATAGTAAGTGAAGGATAATCGGACCTAAGCAGTTGCATATCCTTTAGTGGAGAAGCAAGTGATGGAGGTTAGCATGGCCAGCAATAAGACACGATGACCTCATATACCACCTGACATAATGCAGGGAGAAAAGCACATTATTTCCACAAAACTCTCACCAAAATGAGTGACTTCCTTGTAATTATGAGAAAGTATCAGACGAACTCAAACTGAGAGGCAGACTGAAATATGACTGAGCTAGCATCATGGAGGATGAGGAAGAGCTGAGTCTATCATGTGCTAGAGCAGGTTAAGGAGACTCAGTGACTGGGTGTATTAGGGGACCATGACATTGATCCCAAAAGTGGAAAAAAATCATTGTAGGAAAACTGGGCAAATTTTAATGAGATCTGTGTCTTAGTCATGTTGTTTCTGTGCTAATTTCTTGCTTTTGATCATTGCCCTATCGATATAAGATGGTAAGTAGGAGAAATTGGAAGGAGGTATATGGGGAGTCCATATTATTTTTGCAAATTTTGTCTGAAACATTTCTCCATAAGAAGTTCTTTAAAGCTATATTATTTATCAAGTGCAATCAGACAGTCCACATGGAACAGAGAAAAGGTCCTGAGTTGAAGGGAAGAAGCCCCCAAAGCCTGGAAAACTAGCTCTGGCCAACCCAGGCAATGATAGCAATACCTGCACAAAGGTGATGTGGAGTCTAACCTCAGGAATAGAACAGGCCAACAGCTGCTTGAGCTACCAGTAACTGGTAGGTGGCCTGCTCTTACAGGTGGCCCTCGCCCAAGGAACACTACAGTCAAAGGGCATCTGGAAGTATAAAATGCTTTGTATCATTTCTTTCTCACTCTTTCTTTCAGCAAGTATTTATTGAGCCCCTACTCATTACCACATCCTGCCATCTGTATGTGATCTCATAAGGATGTTTACTTCTGGTTCTTCTAAACCAAGTGTTAGCAAATGTATTCCGCAAAGGGCTAGAAAACAAATGTTTTGGGCTTTGCAGCCCATGGAGTCTTTGGTTATCCACACAGTTCTGCTGTCCTAGCACAAGGGCAGCTACAGGAAACACAGAAAGAAAGTGGGCAGGGCTGGATTCAAAGAAAACTTAGGTGTTTTTTGAAAAAGATGTTGGACTAAATTTTGCCTATGGGTTATAGTTTTCTGGCCCCTATCCTGAACAGTCAGGAGATATGTGAAAGTTTCTATTTATCCAATATAGACAAGATGATCCAAAAACTTTAAAACAAGCTTGTCCAAACTATAATAAAAATAAAAATAATTCAGTTTTCAAACTAGGTCCAATGCATTATGACAGGCCTGTGCTACAGAATTTCACATTTTCAGATGACCACTTGCCTTTAGAAGTTCCTTCTGACACAGAAGTGTATTGAGTAGACCTCAACTGCCTAGCAAAGGAATGCGTGCAACCAGAAGTTAGCTTCAGAGGGCCTCTCTGAACCCCAACCCTCTGCTGGGCTGCAGTTTGGCATGCAAGGGCCTGGGCTTTGTTCTTAGACACTGCACTTTGAATGCCTGAATTCAGAAAAGCCACAATTACAGAGTCCAAAGGCACATGACCAGCACTGCTTTGGTGAGGGCTGCTTCAGGGAGTGTGCAGTAATTCTGGAGGAAGACAGAGAAGGCCATATGCAGCAATATGATGTCTACATTTCCTTGCTCAGGGGTAGATGACCAACTTTGGAAGTTGGCCTACAACTATCACTGGTAGCTATCCTTGCTGGGAGCTTTCTGCACAGGAGTCTGCCCTGCTCCTGTCGGGAAGCATGGGGCTGCCTCCCTCTACTGCAGCCAGCCATGCCCGAGGTGGGAGCCATGCTCTGATGCCCCCTCAGCCAGGAAACAACTGCCCCTCAGCCTCCTCCTCCTCTCTCTCTTTTTTTTTTCAGTACTGGGGATCGATCTCAGGACCTTGTGCTTGCCAGGTAGGCGCTTATTCCACTGAGCTATCTCCCCAGCCTGCTCAAAGGCACTCCTCCTGCTCAAAGGGACACGGCACCCGGCAGTTTCCTCTCGGTGCCTTATGGCCACCCCCAGCCTTTTGCCATAGCCACTTAGTGAAGAGCTCATTGCCGCCTCTGTGAAGAGGGACAGCAAGTGTGAAGACGAGGCAGGAGCACTTCTGTTGGAGCCCAAGGGCCTCTCCTTCAATACGCTCCCCACTTTGCGGATGCAGCCCTTCTGGCACTCAGGCTCCTGTGCTCCCTACGCTTTCAGCACCTGCGCTCCCTGTCCTGGACATCCACACCCAGATGGCGTTTTAAGTATTTGAATTTTCCAGATCGATGTTCCCTGACAAGCAATCAACTTATCATGATATATATATATATATTTTTTTTTTAAATTTACTTTGCTGCCATCCATTAAATAAGAGGGAACTCATGATATAATGAGATAAACAGCATGGAAAAGCAAGGGTTTGCCCAAGTGCCCACTCCAAGTGTATTTTAAATGTTCAGGCTCCCTCCGTCTGCAGTTTAGGACTAGAGCCGCCCCAGAGGCAAAGGAGACCCCATGCTAGGCTGAAAGGACACTGAGCAGACTTCTACTCTCTGTTATCCAAACGCAAAGAGCCCCTCCCCAGGCGCTGACTGTCAGATCTAGATTGAGAAGCACCAGAAGGAACACTGCAGGCCGGGTTCCCACGGTGACACGTTCTGCAAGACTTTCCATAGAGGAGCGGGGTGATGTTCTTGACTGCATTCCACAGACTGCCAACCATCAGTGACTTAGACGTGGCCTTTGTGTTTATTCTTTAGGACAAGAACCCCAAGGTGGCAGGAATACAGGGCAATGTGCCTCTGTTTAGCAGAGCCGCCGTGGACCCAAGATCCTGCTTTCCTCCTGGCCACACTTAGCTTGTTGGTTTTCCACTTCAAGGTGATGCTTCAGCTGCTGGAACTCCAAGCCTCACATGCACACTCCAAGCAAGAAGAAATGGACTAAAGAAAACTTCCTGAAATGACTTTTTCCTTTTATCAAGGAGAAGCACCCTGGAGGCCTCTCAGTGCCCACACACCCCACACACTTCTCTGGTTTGCGTTCTCTCCCATTGGACAGGTGTAAGTGGCTTCTCGATGGTCAGCAGTAAGAAAGCTTCACGCACTGCACTGCAGTGTAACAAGGAAACAAGGGGTAGAAGGGTGTCAGATTAGCCCACCCAATCTGTCCACACGACAGGCTGTGTGTATTTTGGTAGTCCTGTTTTTGTGTGTTCCAGCATCAACAGTAACAGTATTTCTTGTATTAGGAAAATAGAATAAGTCTGAGAATCTACTGTTGTAGGTTTGTCAGTTATTCCTGTCATCTCTTCTAAGCCAGTGTTTAAGTAAACGCCATCAGTTTACAGTCTTCCTTCCAACAGTGGTCGGCAAACTAGGGCCACAGGCCCAGTCGGCCCACCAGCTACTGTCAGTTTTGCTGGCTCACAGCCACGCCTTTTCACTTGCTATGTCCGTGCCTGCTTTGGGGCTTCTTTGGCACAGTTAAAGGCTGCTGCAGAAACCGTCTGACCTTCTTGCCTAAGACAGTAGTCTCTGGCCCTTTGTAGAAAGTGGTCGCCAACCCCTGATGGCCAGGACCTACCCTGGGTCAAGCCAGGTCATCCTGCAGAATCTCAGCATTCTCTGTGGGGTCCCCAGACTGGTTGGAATATTCTAATGAAGAGCACATGCCCACAGTGGTCTTGGTGACAGCCACTTTGCAAGCCACAGAGACTGATGTGGCTCAAGGATCTTCTGCACTGAGGTCCCAGGCTTCCCTTTGTTTTCAGTAAACTTGCTCCAGTGTCCCATTCAGTTCATGATCTCAAGTGGGTTTTTTTTGTTTGTTTGTTTGTCTGTTTGTTTTCCTTTGGTCTTTTTGAGACGGGTCTCCACTGTGCAGTTCAGGCTGGTCTTGAACTCATTTTGTAGCCCAGACTGGCCTCAACTTGCAACAATCTTCCTGCCTCAGCCCCCCAAGTTCTGGGATTACTGGCACACGCCACCACACCTGGCAATAATCTCAAGTGTAAATCACCTATGTGGTGAGGTGCACCATGGAGAAAGACAGTGGTCCTTTTGTATCTGATTTTTCAAAATATCAAAAGCAACTCACTCCTTGATTTAGGGCTCACCATCATGGCTGAACAGTAATAAATCTTGCTTTCTTGGCAAATAAAAATGTTTTAAGAAAAAATAAATCTCTTCTAAATCGAAGTGTGGAGGACACATCCAAAAAGCCACTTCCGTCTCCTTCAAGAATAGGACCCAGCCCCCTCTAGGCTGGGCAAGAAATCATCCAGAAGGCCTCTGGCTCAGTGAACGGTGACCCTTCCCTAATGGAACAGTTAATCTCACAATTATTAGCTGAGGCTTATCTCAAATTCTGGCCCTGTATTTTTAAAAAATCCAGTAAAGTTGGACATGAAATTGCAGAATGTTGGGTTCCTATTGCTGAACCCCCCAGGGAAAGTTTGGGAAGGCTCTGCCTTCTGCCTTCCATACTCCCCAGCCCTGTCCACAGTGTCTGCTGCTGGCTCCCGATTCAGAGCTGTGACCACAGGGCAGGCTTCACAGTGGGCAGCAGTTGTGGCCAGCTTGGCCTCTGGTGCTACTAATTACATGAGCTATTCTTACCTGGAAAGTGTGAGTCCTTTCCAGCTACCATGTATGAATTTAATTATTCAAAGTAACCCAGCATGTGGAGCCTTCCTTTTTTTTAGGCTGGATGCTGCCCTTTCCTCAAAGCAATGCATTCATGCAAAAAAAAATTATTCGGGTGCAAGAAGAAAGCAAATCCTGTTTGCGCCTTTCTTTGTTGCTTGCCTGGTGCTTTCCAGACAGTAGCTCAGGCATCTGCCCTCATTTATTTTACTAATTGGAAAATTGGGAGGTTAGGCAACTTGTCAGACACAGAGCTTAGGTGCAGACTTGTCCTACTCCAAGCCCATCCTGGGGTCCCCAGATAACAAGTGCAAGGACAGAGAGTTGACCTGTTTGAAGTAGAAACGTGTAAAGGGCTTGATCCTCGACAGAGACCTGAACAGAACAACCTCTGCCTACTTCCATGCTTCTTGGTATACAAGAAAAGCAATGCTTCATTTACAAAGTATTTGAGCTGTGTGAGCTGCGGCTTGTAGCAGGGCACATCCCCAGTTGATATGGTGCCTCTGGGCAGGGACAAATGATTCCCTGCTTTGGAAATGTCTGCATGAGTCACCCCTACCCGGACATCCTTTATGAGCTCCTAGACAGGGCCACACATCCTTACGACACAGCTCAGAGGTCAATCCATCCTTCCACTGACCTTGAGGCCTCTTTACTCATATCTGGGGTTCCCTGCTTGGACTCCTGTGGTGCTTGCCGTTGGTCTGCCTTCCTCATCACCTTGGGTTCAGGCTCTGATCATATCTGTCCCCCCGCCGCCAGCAGACATGTTCCTCGTCCTCTTCATGCCTCACCCTGCCTCCTGCTGTGGCTTGGACATGGTTTGAAGGTGTCCACAAGGCCTCATGTTTAGTCCCCCACTGTGGCCGTGCTGAGAGGCGATGGAACCTTCTAAGACCTGGGGCCTGCTGGAAAATAATCCAATCATCAAAGAGCAAACCACTACACACAGGGCAAGCCTGCTCCCTGAATCTCTCTGCTTGCAGCCTCACCCTGTGACCCCACCTACACACCTCGCACCGCTGGAAACCCATGGCCTGGAGGCCCTCCCCACTGGCTTTCACATAAGGCCACCTGATCTTAGCTTTCAGCCTCCCAATCTCCAAGCTGAATACACATCTTTTCTTTGTATACAATCCAGAATTTTGTTCTCACTACAGAAAATACATTAACACACTTCTCAAATCAGCTTTGTTTAGAGCTTGTGTGTCTCTCTCCCAGCTTCCATGGGTTTGGCTTCTAACTGCTTTTTGGCCTACAACCTCTTCCCCCTTTTCCTGAGAGGAAAGTATTGGGCCACTGAGCCAGCTTGTTCCTGTGGGCAGAGGCCTGGGTGTTAAATCCTTCCAGAGAAGCCTACAGCCCGCAGTTGATAAGCACTGGGAAAAGCCCTGGGAAAGTCCAGCTCCCTTGACTCAAGATGGGACAAACTCTGGAGACATAACCCATACTCTCCCCAATGACCAGGCTAAGACTGGAACTTAGCCTGAGCTTCATCAGCCTCTTTCCCTTCCCTGGCCTGCTTTCCTCTTCCCGTTACAGTTTCTCCAAGGAGGAGCATGACCTTCATCCACTGCTCAACACATGGGTTGTCATGGCAGGGTCAGCTTCTAGAGAACTCACCCCAGGAACACAGCCTATAGGTCACCCGCGCCCCTCCTGAGAACCTGACAAACATGCTCATGGACCTCCTCTGTGCCTGGCTGGTTCCAGACCCCTCCTGTTATCTCCCCATTCTCTATTTTTGTGTTTGTGCTTTCTTTGTGACAAAGAAGGAAGAGGAACAAAAGGAAGGGGATCAGGAAAAGGGGTAAGAGAAAGAGGAGAAGGACCAGAAAAAAAAGGAGGAAGAGGAGGCGGACTCACATATTTACAATAATAAAAGCCAGAATCCAAACCAGGTCTTGCTGACTCTAAGTTCATACTCATAATCCTTAGATCGCCCACTGTTATGGTTGATACACTGTGTCAACTTGGGGAGTCTAGATTTAGCTGAGTGACTCAACAGGAAGCCAGGGTGCTTACTTTGTATACATCCTGAGCCTGTGGAAGAGGAGGGCATGGAGATTATGCAGGTGCTACATACCCCATGGGTGGGGGGAGCCTGTTTACAATGTAAGGGAAGGAAAGAGGCTGCTTGCCTGCCATTCCTCCCTTTTGCTGGTTGTTTTTGCTGTGTTCTGCCACCATGAACATTTGCCCTCTGCCATGTGCCACTCTGCCTCTGAGCCAGCCAAGTATGGACTGAAAGCTCCACAAACTGTAAGCTAAATAAACCTTTCCTTCCTTGATTTTGGGTGCTGGGTATTTTGTCTCAGCAAGGAGAAAAAAGTAACCAAGGCACCCACCCTGTAAGTCTACAAAATAGATGACGTCTGGGATCCTGACTCTAGAATATTGCTCAGAACTCTAATGTGGATTTACCTCTTGGAGCTTCCCCAGTTCAAACTCCCCAGGTCTCCTGATTACTACTTCCGGCAACTTACAACCTCATTCGTAGCCCTATGCAGCCCACTCAAGGTCCAAAAGTAGAAAATTTGGTATCTTAGGACTTTATTCACTCATGCACATGGTGTAGAAACCCCAAACACATGCTCTACAGGAGACTATCTGAAACACTAGCGATACATGGTTATTAAGTTGAGGGAGGAAGAGAGGGATACTGAAGGTTTTTATCTCTCTTTCTGACTTTAATTTTCTTTTTCTTCCTCTTTCCAAACTCTACTGAAAGTTAGTAACAGTGTAAAGGGCTGGGCCTGTACCTCGGTGATAAGAGTGCTCACCTAGCATGCTCAAGGCCCGCAGTTAATCCTCACAGCATAAGACAAAAACAAAGAAAAACAAAAAATTGTATAATATAAAAACAAGGCACTCTGGAGGGTACAGAAGGAAATTGAGTTTAAAAATTCTCCAAGCAAAATACTAGCTGTGAACGATTGGATAGATATGTGTGAGGTGACTCTACCACCATGATTTTCAGCCCAGATGTCTCCAGGAGACATTTGACAATGTCTAGAAGCATGTTTTGGTTATCAAGCCTAGGGAATGAGGGCCTGCTCAAGTGGGTAGAAGTATTACAGTTTATATTGTAGCAGAAAAACCAATATCAATTCCAATTAGAAGATTCTTTATACTGAGGAGTTAGAAGGCAACTTTTATTATACCAGTGGGCCAGGGAACCCAGAGGCTCAAATCACCAGCCCAGAATCAGATTTGAGTTCAGTTTAAACAGGGCTTGTGAATGGGAAGTACGAAGCTGATAGCAAGTTATTACATGATTGGTTACATGGAATACAAGAATTATGTCATATGTTGCCAGGCAGGTTTACTTAAAAGGAATTATTTAACATTCTGGGAAGGAGGGGAGGGGGTGTGAGAGGAGCAAGAAGAGTTAAATGGCTCCTTGATTGGGCCAGTCTATTCCAGACACGAAGTTCTTGAAGCAAGTTGGAAACAAAATACATTTTTCCAACTAAGGAAAGCACAGGCTGGACACAGTCAAGCTGGCCCAGTGCATTAGCAAAGAGAAGTGGATGGTCAGGGGTGACTATCTGCGTGACAAGCAGCATGAGCATAGTCACAGGCTACGGACTGACTTCTAGATTTTGCTATAATGTGCCTCAAGTCTGCTATTCTGTAAGTGTGCCCTCACAGTATCAAGATGTCCCCTCAAAGCCTCATGTGCTCGGAGGCAGGGCTTATGGGAGGTCATGGGACCATGAGGAGGGCACAACAGCTGACTTGCTGCTAAGAAGTTGGCCCTGACCAGAGAGGCAGGTCATAGGGGGTTAACCCGGAAGCACTTATCTCCCTCTCAGCCCCTCCCTGCTCCCTCTGCTTCCTGTTCACCATGACATGAGCGGCTCTCCTTGCCAGCCCCTCTGCCATGCCTTCCTACCTTAGAGGCTGCTGCCTATGCACCAAAAACACGAGCCACAAAAAACCTCTCCTTCCTTAGATTAGGGGTGCTGGGTGTTGCGTCCTAGTGACCAGAAAGGTGACTAAGACACCAGGGATGCTGCTAAGCCTCTACCATTCCTGGGCCTCCTCTCGCCTCAGCATAGAACTATTTGCCTCAAATATCAACAGAACTGTGGTTGAGAAACTCTGCCTTGTAGTAACAGTGCCAAACTCCCAAGGCTGAGGTACAAAATGTGAGAAGTTTGAGAACCCTTAGACTGCATCTGAGCCCCACCCCCTGCAGTCCAGAGGACCCACAGTCTCAGGCAAGGACTCTGCTGGGAAACATGAGGTCTGAGCTCACTTACTTCCTCTCCCCAAGGACTCCCCAAGATTCACAAAGCAACTTTTCTCTCTTCAAAGGAAACACTCTGTTCTTGCAGTGACAGAGATTAAGTAGGTGCCTATCATCCCGGCATATGTGGGGAAGCTGAGGCTTTTTTTTTTTCTTGATTCAAGAAGAAGGAAGCCACAGAAAGATTGCATAGCAAAGCATAATGGTAAGCAGATTTCATCCTGTGCTGCCCTGTGAAGACCCCACTGCAGGCTTTGTTCCCACGAAGAGTGCCAGCAGGACTGAGCCCAGGTGTGCTGGGCTTAAGGGGCTCTGGGTCCCATCCCACACCACTCATTCTTAAAGCTGGTGCTCCCCTGACTGGTTTCACCTCCGATGCATCATGAATTAGAACCTGTCCAGATGAGGAGACGCGAGGCATAGACTCAGCCGCTCCTGATTAACATCTCCATGTAGCACTCCGTCCTGCACTGTCCAATGGGGCAATCATTAGCCACAAACGGCTGCTGAAATTTAAGTGATTACAGACTGGGAACACAGCACAGTGGTAAAGTATGTGCCTAATGCATGCAAGGCCCTAGCGTGCACACTCACACACACACACACACACACACACACACACACAAATTAAGTTAATAACAATGTTATAAAACTTTAAAAGTCAATGTCTCAATTGCACTAACCACATCTCCAAAGCTCAGTGCCTCCAGGGGGCTGTGGACCAGCAACTGGTCAACAGAAATACAGAATGGCCTCATCCCTGCGGAAGGTTTGATTGGGCCTCACTGCTCAGAGTGTGAGGTTGACGACACCTAATTTATCTGTACCCTCATTTCTTCAGTGTTAAATGAGAACCACATTTCTTTGCTCTTCTCCTTCCAGAGTTACTGGGAAAGTGAACTATGTGGGGCTGGCTGTGTAAAGCTATACAAGCAGTGTGCAAATGTAAGACTTGTGAAATCACTCTCTACTAAAGATCATCAACCTTGCTTCACTGCCTGGAAAAACAGGAGTGCTTTTGTGTGGAGCCTTCTCCCCACCATTGATCAATTATTGCTCAGGGTTAATAACTTTCAGATGAGGGTATTGTATGGACAACCTCTCCCCCTTTCTAACCAAAGTCTCTGCCGCTTGTCTCCTAAATCCAACAGTCCAGGAAAAGAATTTTGCAGCTCACAAATCTTCCCCTTGCCCGCTTAAGAAGTTCTCACTTTCATTTGCATTCTTTTCTTCCGAAAAAACCCAACACAGGCCCTGAACCCCAGTGGAACATTCTAGCAAACTCAGTGTCTGGGCTTGAGAGAGTCTTTGAACTTTTCTTACTTGGTGTCTCCAAATCAAACAGAAGGAATGGTTCCTATTAAGTCCCGAGTAGTCTTTGGTGTCCGCTGTGCTGTCAGCTTGGACCAAGTCCGCCAGAGGAGCAAACCTCTGCTTTTGCTTAGGCTCACCCTTATCTTTTGTAAGTTGTAACTCGATGAAAGTATCATGCAGCAGTGAGAGGACTCATGTCAAGCAATGGGCTGAATTACGCCTGAGAGGGCTCTGCACACACCGGCAGGGCTCACTGCCATCCAGAGGGTCCGCAGCCTGGGGAGGCTGTGCTGGTCCCAGGCCTCTCAGAGATCCTGTGTCTGCCTGGGGCGCTGCTCAGCCTTGGCACTGCAGCCAGGAAACTGAAGGCTTGGGCACTGCCTTGTTGCTGTGTCTCCATGTCAGGGTTGCTACTTAAGGCCAGGCAGGTGCACATCCTGCCGTCAGGGAACTGACCTTCTAGTGGGGAAAGGAGAGAAGAGAGGGAGATGGGAAATGACAATGGACCGGCAGAATGCAGGCAATGGGCAAGGAATGCTGGAGATAGAAGGGATGCTGACATTTCTCAGGAGTGGACAGAAAGGCCTCACCGAGTGGCATTTCAGGATATGAGAATGAAAACGCCAAGGAAATGCTCCCGGGGCAAAGGAAACTGGCAAGTGCAAAGGCCCTGGGGCAGACTTATGCATTAGATAAATAGCAGCTTACTAGAGTAATGGAGGTAGAATGAGTGCAGAGAAGAGGACAGTAGTGGGAGGTGAGAGCACAGTGGTGGCATGGGACAGGGACTCTGTAGAGGGTTTTGAGCAGAGAAGAGCCACTCTGACTCTGGTTATTAAGGAATCTTTCTGGACACTGTGAAAGGTTGAGAGTAGACCAGTTGAGGAAAAAGAAAAGCAAGAAGGGAAGCAGGCTAAGGTCCCCCAACACTGCAGGCTTCCTCTGGGCCCAGTTCTCTACCAGTTCTTCCCGCCATCTTCCTTCCGGCCCCTCTGAGTCTGTGCACCACCGCCTCTGTTGTTACGCTTCATATCCAGGTGTCCATTAGCCTCGTGTGCTCAAAGGTGGGGTTTTAAAAGGTAATTTAGTCATAAAAGCTCATAGCTAATTTGCTGTTGGGCAGTGGACTTGGTCAGAAGAGGTGGCCACGGTGGCCTGGAAGGGTTCATGCCCTCCCCAGCTCCTCCTCCTCTGTGCTTCCTGTGCACTGTGCCCTGAGCAGCTGTCCTCAGCCAGGCCACTCTGCCAGGCTGTCCTGCCTTGGAGCCAGTGGACTGTAGACTGAAAACAGGAGCCAAATGCTGCGGCCAGCAGGCTCTTGAACTTCCTGGGAAGAGGACTGTGAAGGGCAGCAAGGTGAAGCAATAAAGGCAAGATGTGTAATCTGGGATTAGGTGGAGCTCTCTCTCCTTTTGGCAAAAAGAACAGCTCAACAACTGCGGTGCCTTGATGTCAGGTGAAACCCCTTTGGCAAACAACTAGCTCACCTCTCACGCCTGCCCCGTGTTCTTGGGCTGGAACACCTGTTCGCCTCAAGTGTTCCTCGGGTGCTCCGTGCTCTCAGCTCCGTGCTCTCCAGCTCAGCCACTCCGACAGCCAAACTTCCTGTCCCCCTCTAAGTTGTGGGTGTCAGATGTGGCGTACCAGCCATGTGACTGAAACATGTGTTCTCCTCGCAAGGGGCCTCATATAGACTGCATTCAGCTGAGCCAGCAGACTCATTGCACCCATCCAATTCCACCCCAACCCGGGAAGTCAGAGATCATTATTGTTGGAAAGAGCCTGGACAGTGATGACTTGGCCCAACTGCTCATTTTTAAAACTTGATTGCATACACAGAACAATGTAATGCTAATCATAGGGCAAGCGCTTGTGTACCTGTGTCCAGGTGATCACAAGAACGTCATCAGAGCCACAGGTGCCTTACCCCACCCTAAATAGCGTTTACCCCACTTCTATTGTAAAACACACCCCAACTTTTCCTTGTGGGTCTCCCTCCTGCACATAAGGAACTAAGCAATGCTGAGTTTTGGGACGTCAGGTAGCAGCACAAACTCCAAGCTAGAGGCCTACAAGGAAGACAGGCTGAGCGGAGTCACTGGGTCCTGGTCTGGCCCAGCTTCCTTGACAGCTGCCAAGTGCCCTAGAGGAAAGTCACCCAACAAGATCACAAGTGAGTCCTCAGATGCCTGGGCTTACTCAGGAAACACCGTGCTTGTCCGGCAAGGATGATGTGTGCACCAAGAGCTAGAGAGACAGAGGGGACATACGGGGAGAGTGGGCTGCTCTGAATCGATGTGGTCTGAGTCCACCTCTCAGGACAAGATCAAAGCAGGACATCTCTGTGGGTACAGTGAGTGTGCTCAGCTTTCCCAGGCGTAAGGGGTGCAAGAGAGCAGAGCTTCCTCAGCATCCAGTCAGGATGAGCCGGCCATGTAGTTCAGGGTCCGGCCCGGGCTCTTCCGGACACCCAGCCCTGGGCTCAGCTGGGAGCGTAGCGCTGGCAGCCCACAGTGGGTCCTCGTCTGCTGAGACACAGTTGCCTTTTGGGTGCAGACACAGCCACCAGCCTGTGACCACCCTTCGCACCCTTCTGGGGGAGCTTGCCCCCTCCACTCCGTGAGCCCTGAGCTCCTCTGCATCCTGTCTTCATCTCTCTCAGTTGATGCTTCCTTTTACTTCCTCCGGTAGGTTTTTGAGAAGCAACAAGTCTGTAGGTTTGGGTTTCCTCTGAGTTACACCCCTTCTCTTTGTTTGTTGTAGTCTCTGTGGGTCCTATTAGAACTCTGCTGACTGTCTAGCAACCGCTGTTCTTTGTTATTAATAAAAATGAGGAAGCAGAAGACTCAGAATGGGCTGCGTCAGACCGCGTGTTAAGGGGCCCCATCGTCAGCATCTTCTTGTCTTTCTTCTTCTCTGGAGGTTCGAGCCTGAGAGAAGATTCTTCCCACCTCCGGCCCAGAATATGAAAATCGTGACAGCCTCCACATTCGAAGTGGAAGAAGTGGCCTGGAGATCTCAGCACACAGCCGAGTGCTGTGTACCCTGTCACCCAGGTCAACATGTTTGATATGCTGTAAGCCAGTGCCACTCTCCACAAATTAAGCCTGCAGACGTGTAAGTTGTATAACCACCTAAAAAAACTAACACTACATGCAGTAAAACAAGTCCCCAAATTTCAGCGGCTTAATGTGATTTTAAAAACCACGATGATGAATATTTACATTAAAAAACTTTAAAAGACACATTGCCATTCATCCCCCTTAAAATATTCCTTGGTTTAAGCACACTTATCTCATTGTTCTGCCACTTGCTGAAGCAGTTCTGAAAGTTCTCCTTCCTGTCTTTTCATGCTGCCTTGACATTCTGAACTGATTCCAAATGTATGTAGTAATTTCTGTCAAATAAAAACATTATGCTCTGTCCTCACCCACCTTACTCACCAGTTCTGGTGCCACGTGACTTGTGGCTCTTCCCCAAAGTCAAAATGACCATGAAAGGGAAACATTTTGAATCATTTAGGACATCAAGGTAACCACAACAGTGCAAATAGAGATCCAAAAGAATATTTCTGGAACTGCTTTGGAAAGTGGCAAGAATGTGGGACAAGTGTGTTCGAAGTGAGAGGGAGGATGCTGAGCGGAATTCATGGCAATGTGCCTTTCGCTGTTTTGTTTTCTTATCTTGAACACTCATAGCAGTTTCTGGTCATACCTCTTAGATGTTCCTACTTAGGACACGACCTCCCAGGTAGGTGGAGGGCTCCTTCTGTCTTGGGGGTCCCCCAGGAATCAGAATTGCTCTCTTCTCCTGTACAGAGAAGGCGGGAGGGGATTGTGTGTGAGGCGTGGATGAGCCCGCCCTGACAGGGACGCTTGTCACGGTGCCCATACTGCCTTGAGAACGGAACGGTAACATAGTCATATCTAATTGCAAAGAAGTCCAGGGGTATAGGGAGCTGTGTCCCTGCAAGGAAAAGGAAATAGGCTCTGGCATTCACATAATTTGCCCCTTTCCAGACCCTATCACATTATGTTACCCCCATGGCTTCCACGTTGTAGATGTAAAGTGGCTAAATTGGAACGGTGCTGCTTGTCTCACGGTGTTATGGGGAAGATTGCATTCATAAGCTGCCTGATCTGATGCTGGGCATACCATACACCTTTAGAGAAAAACTGTTGTTATTATCAATATGTTTCCCTTTTCCATCATTAGTTTATTTTACTAAAGCTAGATTTCCACTGGAAAAAAAATCAAATTTCTCATCCTGCCCGGAAGGAGTTGAAAGAACATGTAACAGTACACAGGAGGAGGAAAGCGACACACGGAACATCACATCTCCCTCACTTACATATCAAATAGTTTCTGAACGGCTAGTATATCCCGGGGCGAGCGCTAAAGATGCAGAGATGCGGAGATGAAGGAGGAAAAGCCCCTGTACTTGAGGTACCACAGTCTGGATGAAATCAGAAAACAACTCTCATTCCTTTGAACGCTTTGGACCAGTTTCCAAAGGAAAGTTGAGAGATATCCCAGAGATTAAAATAATCTGAAATAGTTTTCCATTTGAGTGGTGAAGTCTCGGATTAGTCCAGGTTATCAGTCACCTCCTTCTACTGCTTCACCCCGTGGTTAATTCTCAGCCCTTATTCTATTGGACTTGCAGCTGCTTGTAACCTTATTCTTCAAAGAGCTTCTTCCCCCAGCTTCCAGGACAATACACAGTCCTGGTTGAGCTTTTATTTCATTGGTTGCTCCTCCTTCATCTCTGGTACTAGTTCTTCTCCATCCTTCCTCTTTCTCCACATTGGAGCAACCCAAGGCTCACTCACTGTACCTCTTCCTGTATACATCTTCTCCCAAAGCAATCCTGTCCTGGCTTATATCTTTCAATATCATCTATAAACAAAGTTTCCCCAAATTGTGTATTCTGCTTGGATCTCTTCTGAGCTCCAGAATCATTGATCCAATTGTCTGCACAGCTTCTGCACTGAGAGACCTATTAGCTCTGGAATCTTCCAGTTCTTTTCCATACCACATTCAGCCCGTTTGTTAACATCACTGACACTGCTTTCAAAATATATTCAGAATCTACTTCTAACTATGTCCACTAGCATGGTCCTGTGTAACCTATCTTCTTTATCACCTTGGATTGACCTTCCTACTTGTCCCGATTTTTTTACTATGCCTGGTATGGTTGATACATTGTGTCAACTTGGGGATTCTGGAGTTTTGGCTGAGTAACTCAGCAGTTGTAGATCTTGGGGTGAAAAGGACATGCCCTTACCCTTCTGGGATGTTGTTTATTGTGTTAATTTGGGAAGTTTAAAAGGTTAACTATGTGATTCAGCAGGAAGCCAGGGTGCTTACTTTGTATACATCCTGAGCCTGTGGAAGAGGAGGGCATGGAGACTGTGTGAAAGCTACATACCCCCTGGGTGGGGGCAGGCTGTTTATAAGGTAGAGGAGAGAAGGAGGCTGCTTGCCTGCAATTCCACACATTTGCTGGTTGTTTGCTGCCATGAACAGTTTGCCCTCTGCCATGTGCCACTCTGCCTCAGAACCAGCCAAGTATGGACTGAAACCTCCACAAACTTTAAGCTAAATAAACCTTTCCTTCCTTCATTTTGGGTGTTGGGTATTTTGTCTCAGCAATGAGAAAAAAGTAACCAAGACAGAATTTGGTACCAGTAGAGTGGGGTCATTGCTGTGACTATACCTGACCATGTGGTTCAAGAGCCTTTGGAAATTGCTTGTGGGAAGAGTTTGGAAAGGTTTGCAGATGTCTGGTCAGAGCTCGGAAGACCAGAAGGCTGCTGGAAATCCTGCCAGTAAAGACCAGGTTCAGGAGATTTCTGTTGGGAAGGACTGCATTGGCTGTTGGACTCCAGATGATGTATGTTATGGCTTGGCAGAAAGTTTGTCTACATTTTGCTTGTGTCCAGAGACTTTGCCTAAAACTGAGATTAAGGGCGGCAGCGAACTGATTAATCTGGCAAAAGAAATTTCAAGGCAGTTGAATGTTGGGGCAGTGGCATGGCTTTTGTTGGGGGCTTTTAGCCAGATTTATATGGACAATCATGAGCAAAGAGCCCAGCAGGACGATTTAAAATGTTGTGATTTTGGCCAGAAAGGAAGCACTAGTAAAGCTGTGGATTTCAAAGATAAGGCTGAGGAGATCTCTATTACTATAAAGGAACAAGAAAATGGAAAAGATGGCCTGAGGGTATCACAAGAAGCAGCAAGTCTCCACCCTTTGCAGCCTCAAAACTTTAAAGGTGAGAGACCTTGCCTTGAGAAGGAAGCCAAAGAGTGCCATGTATTAGAATGGCGGCGGCAGCGGCCACACCAGGTTCCAGACTGGAGGTGGCATAGAGAATTTGTTCCTCAGCATTGGATTCAGTGTGTCCAGCAATCCAGGCACTCAATCCCTATGGCCAAGAGAGAGAAAAGTTTGGTCACTGCTCCAGGTGGCAGCAGACCTTGGCATCATCCACATGGCCCTGGCTTTAGGTGCAAGGAGAATGCAAGAGTTCTGAGGTTAAAGAGGCTTCCACCTAGATTTCAGAAAGCCTGGGATGCCAGGCAGTGTGCCCCGGAGAGGGCAATATGTGAGGCTGTGAGTGTGAAGCAAAAGGTGCCCTGGAGACCTCAGAAGTTTAGAAAAGACAGGACCGTGGATCATCTGAGAAAAGCTGCAACTGAGGAGCAAAGCAGGCCTAAGAGAGAAGCTGTGGAGGCTGTAACCACCAGAAGTGCCATAGCGGTAGATTCACGCAAGCCCTTTGGCACTTAAAATGTGCCACAAGTTGCTTCAGATGCTGGATGTGGAATTACAGGACACAATGTTAGCCCTGCTGGATTTTGGACTTGCTTTGGTCCCAATGCTCTGTATTACCCTGTCAGTGCCTTTTGGAATGGTAATGTTTATTTTGTACCTTTAAATATTTGAAGTGTTTAATTTTCATTTGTATGGGGGCAAAATGTTGTGGTTCTAATGTAATATAATGGCTTTGTATCTGAAAACTGGTTTAAGGAAATGTGTATGATTGTCAAGTTGACAAGGGGTGGAGTGTTACAGTTGATACATTGTGTCAACTTGGGGAGTCTGGAGGTTTGGCTGAGTAACTCAGCAGTTGTAGATCTTGGGGTGAAAAGGACATGCCCTTACCCTTCTGGGATGTTGTTTATTGTGTTAATTTGGGAAGTTTAAAAGGTTAACTATGTGATTCAGCAGGAAGCCAGGGTGCTTACTTTGTATACATCCTGAGCCTGTGGAAGAGGAGGGCATGGA